>JAOVVB010005827.1:0-17049 GCA_028570985.1 Heterobranchus longifilis | reverse complement strand
TTGATCTGAATTTCTGCTGATGATCGCCAGTTAACATGGTCACTCTTCAATCAGTAACACCAGCATGCGGTCGGCAAAAACTCTTATTTTACAGCTCAACAGAACACTAAGATATTAATCTGAAAAGTTTGACGAGAGAAATAGGCAATGTAGTAACAGAATCTTGATTCATATTTGATCAGCCTTTCCTGAGCATTGTGTGAATGGGTATCATCATGTTGACAATAATGGCTGCTTCATGGACAGAGGATGATTGATTAAACCTGCCTCATATGAGATAAACGGTTGTTATTGGATCTACAAGTTTCTAGTCAAAGGAAATCTGTTTGACTGGGAGGGAGACCAGACCCATGCAAAGTGAAAGAAATTAACTTAGCAGAGGTCTGGAGACCAGGCTACATTTTTTAGGGAGCAACTATGCAAATCGATGTAGATCACTAATATCAGGCAAGTAAATTTAAGAAAATGGAAACAAATGATCATTCCCAAACCCATTTGTATATTTTAAGATGCTGTATGTAAATCAAGATAGATATTTTTTTGCTGTTTTGCATAAAACCAGACCCTTTTCCCCCCATCCTCACCTTGCCCATGAATTGCTTCCTGTAGATCTTGGCGGTGCTGTTTGTCTCCAGTTTGATGTGTGAGGTCGGACAGGGGGGTTGATCAGCCTCTGGTGGGTCTTTAAGCTCATGATTGGTTCCCTCGATCCAGTAGCCTCCAAACTGGGGCAGCAGGATGAGTGGAAAAGGGCTGGTGCGACCAAGAACCTGACAGTGATGGACAATTGTAATGATGAAAAGAATACTGATTAGTAACCGAGTGTCACATCAAGCACTGCATTGCTTTCATTGTTGCAGAAAAAGGTGTGCTTTGTTTTACTGGTTTAAACCTTTAGCTTGTGTGAGGTATTTGTGCGGAGAGTTCACTGTGTACCTCATGAACGCTGGGATAAGGGATGTAGTCCTCTTCTGTCTGCGGGGAGGGAAACAAATGTGAGTCAAGCTGACAAACAGCTGCTTCTAGTCATAATTTCAGTTGTGGGTCTTTGAGGAAAATAACAATGAGCATAAACACCGTCTGTGACAGAATATTAACTACAGGATCATCATACATTTTTCAGGTTTACTTTTCTGAGGCTTCAATCTGCACTCACTGCTATTTCTGCAACTACTGGAACTCTTTTAAACTTGTCAAAAGTTGAAATATTCTATAATCTCCGAAGAGTGGGTGCTAAGACCTCACAATGTGAAAAAGAGACAACAACATAACCTTTCACTTTGAAAAATAAATTGGTGACTCACTTTCAGTTACTGGCAGCTAATGTATGCAGTACTATTTCAAACACATCATCATAATGGACATCACATAATAACACAATTACATCTCTCATTTTACCATCTGATATTTGGACGCAGTTATTGGGCATAACTCTGATGTTTGCTGCAAAAACAACTTTGTCACGACATGTTGAAATTTACTTCTTTGGCAAACAGTTTTCCTTCAATTTCAGATTATGAGTTTGTCCATTTCCCAAGAATGCCAGTTTCAACAACCTCAGCAGACCATGCCTGGACTTGTTCCATTATAAGTTATATTGGCTATGTCTAGCAGAAGTGAAAGCAACCGCAAGAGAGCTTTTTTTATACTCAACTAACGGTCCGTTACAGAAAATGCAACCGTTTTTATGACACTGTATTACTGGCAATTGTAGCTAGCATGGAGGTGGTACTAGAAGTCATAGCATCACCAAAGTAAAGAGGATTTAGTCCATGGGCTCTATAGATCTGTACCAAAATGTTATGGCAATCCATGCAACTTAGAATCAATAATGCCAGGTTGGGGTTTTATTGGTGTTTAGGTTAGCTTAAAAAGCCAGGCTCCATCACATTGTCTACATGTGTGCAGTTATGCATAGGAAACAAGAAAAATATACCACCAAACAACAAAACTGACCAAGACATGGGCCATGGAACACTAAGGTATATGAGTCTGTCCACATACTTTTGTATTAATTTGGTCTGGGGCTGTTTTTGTGGTATGAGCTAAGCCCATTAGTGCTAATTAAGGGAAACCTACTTGCTACAAGAGACAATAATATGTTGTGCTTCTGACTTCTTAACTTACAGAAGGCCTTTTCCTGTTTCAACATGGCACTACCCCTGCACAAAGCCAGCTCCTTAAATAAATAGCTGTACAAGTTAAGTGTGTAACTTTACTGGCCCTAACCTCAACCTCAACCAACACCTTTGGGATAACTAAAGCCGACTGAGAGCCGGGCCTTATCACCCGCTATCAGTGCTCGACCTCACTAATGCTCTTTGTGGCTGAATGGAAACAAATCCCTTAAAACTAGCTTCAAACATTTTGTAGAGAGCCTGCCTCGGAGAGTGGAAACAGCATATTAATGCCCATGGCTTCAGAATGAGATGTTCAACAATCACACATGGGGGTACTGCCAGGTGTCCACATACCTTTGGTCATATAGTGTGCATCATTGAAAGCTAATTTGTTGAAATTCCTTTAATTATTCATGCCAATAGGCAAGGCAAGTTTATTTGTATCGCACCATTCAGCCACAAGACAATTCAAAGTACTTTGCAGCAGCATTAAAATACATTAAACACAAGACATTAAGAGAACATCAACATTGCATCCAAAGACAACAAAACAAAAGGCAACATCAAGTCTCATGTTTAAAATACATTAAATATAACATGTTAAGGAAACATCAAAAGCACGCAAAAATAGTTACACATTAAAAATAAGTTATGTATCCAATTTATGGGAAAGCCATAGTAAACAATAATGTTTTAAGTCCTGATTTCAGTTTTGATCCTGGGAGCACAGAGTAAACCTGTCCCAGAGGACCTGAGGGGTCTGGGTGCTTCGTAATGTACGAGTAAATCGGAGATCGGTAGGAGATGTTATAATATTCCATAATCTGAGAGAGGGGGAGCATGTCGATGTTTAACAGAAGGGGTCCCAGAATGGACCATTGAGGAACTCCACAGATTCATAATTACCAATTGACACAAAGTAGTCCCTCTCTTGTAAATATGATCTGAACCAGTTTAGCACAGTGCCGGACATTCCTGCCCACTTTTGATAAATCAAGTCAACCTAAAACGAGCAGTCCGACCGTGCCGGCGGTGAGATGTTGCTGTTGGGTAAACTCTGTCATTTTCTTTAGTCTGTGGCCAAACAACTAAATGAGGTCTCCAACCTCCAACCTAACGTTAGTGAAAGTGATGTTATTAAAAGGAATACTGCTGATTTTCAACCAGTTTTGTGTCATGTGGCCTACTGCTCGCACTGCAGTGACACAAAGCTGGTTGAAAATCAGCAAAGTTTCCCTTTAATGAGATACAAAAGCATCAAACATGCATTTCAGATGAATGAGATGTATACACTTTGAAATAACTCGCCCCTGTTTGTTCAGCGTGGAAGTTATTGTAAACAAACACTGTGATTCATTCTATATAAGAGTTTTCTTCAAACTCCAAAACCACATTATACAGATTAGAGGGTACCCTCGTCAAGTTACCTGATTGTTGTCAGTCCACAGCAATAAATGGCTTTATGTTCTTATTTCAAATGATTACCATCTATTGTGTGCCCTTTCTGGCTTGACCTCAGACCTCCTGCTGAGATCTCCAAGTTTTCACTGCATTAGCACGTCTAGGTACTAGGACAGCTTTTGCAGGATTTTGCAGTCGTAGTCGGTGAGCATCCTAAAGCCTGTCTGACAACTGATAAGGAAAGGTTTATAACTCTGCCATTACGGATGCTTTACCAGACTGTGGTCTATGAGGAGATGTGAGGATTTGCGACTCACTTTGAGGGGGGGAGGGAGGGGGCATCTTTGCTCATCCATTCTGCAACCCTGTAGAGAGAAAAATGATAGGACACTGAGGGAACAGGTGAAATATCTACAAAACAGCTTCACACACACGTGCAAAGATAAACAGACACACAGAACATTGTTGATCGATTTTTTTTTTTGTGCAGCAGCATAGTGCGAGATCATTCTTTGTGAAAATAATTCATGTTCACATAACAAAAGCTCAATCAGCAGATGGGACACAGAAAGAAGAAGTAAAGAGGAGTGATATCTCTGGGACTATAGCGAGTGAAAATGATAAGCAGAGGTCCATGAGAACGGGGGAGGTGTTTCCATCATGCTACACTGCAGATATTAACCACAATTCCACTTAAGGGCCAAAAAGTGCCAAAACATCTACTCCATCTATTCCTCGTTCTGCTGACTCATAACTACTGACAGTTCCCAAAGCACAGAGAGAGAGAGAGAGAGAGAGAGAGAGAGAGAGAGAGAGAGAGATGAGGAACAAAGCATTCCTGATCAGTGGCCTATTTGTGTGGAATACCCTCCAGCAAGATTAGAATCATATCAAATTTGATGTACTTTTTTTTTTTAGAACTGAGGAAGATGAATCAAATGGAAATGGGAAATGCTTTCATTAAATTCATTCTTTGAAGACTGTTCCACTGCTTCTGTTTCTCTTTCCCTCCCTCATTACCTTTACTTGTTGGAGAATACTAATAATAAAATATGCTACTGTTGCCCACAAGTGCTGCTTCTGTGCTGTTCAGGTGCTTAACAAAAGCAAACAAAATAAGTACAATTTGGATCCCCCCCAAAAATCCCCAGAAACACTTCAGACATTACAATCAAAATTAACGCATTAGTAATACATATCTTCACACCTAGATATCATGCCTTTTATGCCCGCGACTCTTCTTCCAGCAGTAGAACTGAAGACAAAGATGTTGTTTGAGCCTCTGCAGTGTTTTACATATTCTAATATCTGTGAGCTTCTTTTAGCAATATTCTCAATTAAGATATTATCATAGTAGACAATTCAGATTAAAATAGTGTTTCATGTTAAGTTGACCCAACGAGTTCTTATTCCCAACTCTTCACATACAGACACTTGGTCAGGTCACCTTGGTGTCACTTATTAACGCACTGGTTAGCCCTCAAACTATGACGCTCCACTACGGTCGTAGTTTTAAACACGTGGCTAATGTTGGGAATTCAAACAAAACTGGTGAGGGTTTAGTTTAACATTGTGGTTTGGGTTAAAATAAGTATGTTTGGTACGCAAGGTAAGTAGTCAACGTAAAATGAGTCAATGTAACTTTTGGTTTCACACGGGACACGAACAGAAGTCTCCTGGGTGAAGGTCATGTGTTTGTTTGACCCATCCATGCGCCCTGACCTCCTCTCTATGTGGACTTTGTCACTCTTTATACTACGTCACCTGACTTCCGGAGCACTTGCTCTGAGCGTCACATTGCAGTTAGTTGAAAGCCCAGTGTGTCTCATACAGGCGCTAAAGGGTGTCTGCCTTGTGCGTCTGTATCAGACACTGAGAGCCGTGACAGAGCGTCGGTATTTGACGACCTGGGATTGACACTGACACAGCAATGCTAAACGTTACAAGGTAAATTTCATAAGGTATTTGACAACTTGATGCATGTAAGAAAAAAATGTTTTGTCAGTTTACAGACCACTTAATTCAAAATCACAAGGAAGACAAAAAAGAGAATGATATTATGATTCAGTTACTGTTATGTGTGGATGCCTATAGTAGCCTATCAAAGTTATTATCTCAGCGTATCTGTTTCTTTTTACTAGGTTATTCAGAATCTACTGTTCTTCATTCTGATTCGTGTAGCTTTGAAGTCGAACATCAGCGGGTACAAAACAAACTACATTCTTACAAATCCATAAAAACATTTCACACATCTGGTGACGCAGACAAAACTACACAGCTGTGAACAGAAAACACAAAGGCTCTGTTCAGCACATTCAGAAGCATCAGGTTTCTAAAGGCAGCCTAGGGCTGTCACTGCTGCAAATATCACAAAAAAACACATTAATGGAAAAGAGAGGGACACACATATAAAAGTGTTGCAGTGCAGGGTTGTGATCTGGAATACAAAAATAGCAGGAAAAGCAGAAATACAGGAGTCTCGAAATAGAAGTAAATGGAAGTTTTATGTCCAAAGCAAGTGAAATTCTGAGGTTGCCCTTTGATTAAAACTTTGGCAGCAGGAAGAACGGACGAGTTTAGGCAGCGGGTATAAAAAGGCGGAGCCTGGGGACCACTTACAGTACCTGCATCCTCTCGATCATGGCAAACAGGTCCGAGGTCTGGGGAAGAGAGTTGACAGATCCAAAAAAAGGGACATGGCTTTGATAGTTGTGTCGATATACTTTCCCTGCAGCCTTCATTCATCCTTCATCTCTGCTCGCTGCAAAAGCTGGTTGTGCAGTCTCAAGACACGAGACCTCCTGTTGGAATCTCTGACACCCCCTAATTCCTTATTTCACTACGACGCTCCCTGACGCATCCCCCCATCTCACTTGACACCAATCTCACTGAGGCTTCATTCAACTCCAGGAGAATCGTTCCTCCACGCTTGAGGACAAACACACTGTAAACAAGTAACTCTTATGGGAAAATGAGCCTCAGAGCACCATGGTGCGTCTCTCTGTTGCTACAGCCAACAGCTCATCTGACTGCATGCGACGGCCAAATTAGCTGGAAGGCACTAACATTCTTCAGTCACATTAATGTGTGAACGAGACATATTTCAGCTATTGGATAACAGGCAGATACAGCAGCCTCTTAGCGAGAGGTCAGGACATTTCAAGCTGTGGTTGTGGTGACAAAACCGGATATTTTAAGACAGAACTTTTCCTTTTCAGAACCCCACACGGTAATCACAGCCATGTCACAACATAAAATTACAAAATGTACAAATGTAACATATCCGTGGCTTGCAGAAGCGTACAATGCCAGCACTTACTCTGGCGATTGGGTCGGATACAGAGTCTACAAGGCAGGAAATAAAATTAAATTGACATGGATGGTCTGGCAACTGGGTTTCATGTCAACCGTGGTGTAATCTTGATGTTTTGTGTCCAGGTGGTGCACTGATAGACAAAAATGTATAATTATACCTCAACCATGCACTGCCACAGGGCATAGTTAAGTGTTCTGTCCAATTAGCAGAGGTACTGCTACAGGTTAAAGTCGAAGAAAACATCATCAGACATGCATTTCTCATCTGCAGGGGCCACGTTATGGATTTTAAGCAGCTCCGACCTGAGATGAAGAGGATCGCAGCAGCCCTGGCGGCAGTGCTTGTTGTGGGGTGAGCCCTCTGTTCACCATGTAACACAAGTGGACTGAAGTGCCAAGCTGATGTTTCCACATGACAGCTTAAATTTACTGAGGGCACTGCAGGACGTGCAAAACACACACACGCACACACACAGAAAGACGGGAAAGCGTATACGTGCATGCATATACAACTTTTCACATGTGCATGTACTATTACACATACACATATCACCACCCATAAACGTGCACTCCTGACCCTGACCTAGTAAAGCTAAAGGTGCAGCCTGAGTCCATTGTTGCATGTGAAAATAAACAAAGCCATATGATATTTGGGGAGATACTGCTCTCCTGACTGCAAAACAAACATCAACAAACATTGTCTTATGCTGACCAGATTATCAGTGAACCATATAGCAATAACATCAGTGCCGAATCTCTCCTGAGAAAGATGGGAAGCAATGCATTCCTGGATTGTGGAGGTACTGTTTTAGTGCAGCAGAACATGAACCATATCTATATATGTCCTAATAAAAATAGCATCATTGCAGAAGCTGCATGTAATGATGCTATTTTTATTAGATATATGTCCTAATAGAAATAGCATCATTACAGAAGCTGCATGTATTTTGCATGTTATCACGAGGCTAAAAAAATAAAAAGTATGTGCTTCGGCAGTTTCTCCCCAAACACAGACACAGTTGATATGAATGGGGCTAAAACAGATCCTAGTGCAGTGAAGCATGTCTCTATCTGTACAATGTACAAAAATCCAATATCTACTGTCCTGCAGCACCACATATTTCTGTCTCTAAGCTACCTTAAGAATTAAATAAGCAACAACAACTAGAGCAAAAAGTCTCTATCTCTGAAAAATACAGTACTCACATCACTGAGGCATCGTCTCTTGAGAAAAGGCTTACTGGGGGGACTGTTGAGCAGTCCATCCACTGAGGCATTCTTAACTATCGTGAGCTCCTCAGTCATCATTCCACAAGTACGGATGCTGACAAGAGCGAGGGTGTTGATGTCACCGTCAGCCACAAGGAGAAAGGGCGAGATTGACAATGACACTTCACACTCACTGTCGCTCAGGAATGATAGGAGAGAAAACTTGATAGCTGTCAATCAGAATCCATACATCAGCGTGTGTGGTAAAAGCATGTGGTGTAGTGAGAGAATGTCATTTCCCTTCCTTCCCTTTTTTTCATGCCCCCACCCATCCTCCACCACACCCGCCCATAGACACACACAGCTGTTCTGTAGGAAGTAGGAACAATGTTTCTCCCCTCCCTGTGTACTCTGCACTATCTTCTCTTTTTAATGCACACACACACACACACACACACACACACACACACGCACACACACACACAAGGAAATACAGAGTTCTCTTTTTTGTTGAATCACAATATGAGACTATTCTCTTCCTCTTTCATCTCATATTTCTCGAGCCACCCTCTCAGAAACATTTCTCCCCTGCTCCATACAGAGAGCCAAACATAAATATGAAAACAGGTCAGTGTAAGCATTTATTTTACCTTATCTTACCTACTTATGCCAATTTTAAGGTGCATATGTGTACACATTTTTTTTCCTCATACTGCCTGTCTAAATATACCTGCATTCACCCTCTGTCTGAAATGCTCTGTTTTAGCACCTGTCTCTTTAAGCCCCTCCTCCAGAAAAGTCTAGTCTGCTCTGATTGGCTTGTGAGAAAAAAATTGTGCACCTTTGCAAAGGCAGTTCTCAGGCTGTGGGTGGAGATATTCAGATGGGGGGGGCATGTTGAATCTCATGTTTTCTGATTTCATTGATACTTTTCTAATGGCCTGATGATGTGCGTATAACTCTCTCTCTTCCACTTCTGATCTACACAGCCCACAAAAAACTGCCTGGGTTGTCTCATTTCACAGTTTGTGGGTTGTAGACATTCCAGATAATGTGCACAAGCACTGAAAAAGTGAGTTAATTTATTTAAAGGACAGGCACCACGCAATATACGGAAAATACATTTCAATAAATTAAATCTGATGCACTATACATTGATATGTAAGACCGCACAGTAAAAGCTTGTTAAAGAAAACGGGTTGTTTTAACTCAAAAATTTAAAAAAGTTAATTAATCTCTATTTTTCTGAGTCATTCCTATTTTACAGGTAATAAACTATTTAAGTTAGCTATACTGAATTTTATTTGTTCTGTGAAAACAAATATACTTAGTCAATGCACTTGATCAGAAATGTTTGTTTAACTTTTAAAAACAAACAAATTAAATTGTCAATTAAATTAACCTAGTAAAACTTAATTTATGTTTGTTAACATGTTTGTTAAATGAGTAATGAAACTAAAAAGTTTGATGTTTTTTTTTAGTTCTATTAACTTATCTGGGTTTACAGTGTAGCTATAAAAGCTAATCTTCCTCCCCAGTCCAAAGTTTGTCATGATATGTCCCCTTTAAGGACAAACCTAGATGTTTCCATACATTTTACAGTTAATGTTATGATGCATTTTACAGCCCATGTTGTGAGAAGTAGGTTAATTATACCTGCTGTGCTCTTATATTGTAAGTGCTGATTATGAGCTGTTTGTCATGTGCTATAATTTCTGTACAAGCACTTTCCTTGCTGAGATATGTATATATATATTTTTACAATCAGTGCTTAATAACATAAAGTGGCCATCATAACTGAATGAGTACAGTTAATAAATGAGTGGTGCACTCTACAGGACTCTACATGATTCTACATGAAAATGCATCAGGCACTTTCCACTGCATCATGTTCTTGGTAAGAAAGCAACAATGTGAAAGCTCTGTGTTGTCACTTCCACCAGGGGAGATATGTGAGACAGGAAAACAGCCCAGCTCCCTGCATGTGTAGATGGGAAGGGGGGGGGCTTAGCCATCCTCAGTCAGCACCTCTGAAATCATCTGTGCATAGTTAAACACTGTAATATGACATGAGAGCATAAGAGATAGTGGAAGACAGAGGAGGAAAGAAAAAGATAAAAAGACGAGGGAAGCACTGTAGGACGAAAGAGGGGAGCTGTCGTTCTGTGAAAGCAGAGTCTTTTCTGTGCTGCTTTCTCCATCAGGCACACTCCCAACATCAGATATCAACAAAACACTGACCTACTTAAAAAAAAAAACACTGCTGAAAGCTTTGAAGAGGACAGATTCCCCCCATATATGTTAAGCGTTTTTCCATTTTGCAAGAGAAGATAAACACTGTCAGCTAACTGTCTGCATTGATTTCCCTCAAGGGAAATCGATGGGAAGTACACACAAGGAGGAGAGGTTACATGGTTTGATTTAAAGTGCACAAAATACAGATTTTATACGGACTGAGGGAACTTTCAGTTGAGTGATACTGCATCAAAATGGGCCTGCATGTCGTTTGAACACGATCTCATCCTGAGGTTACATTTCATTACTGGCGATCTGTTTACTCAGGTCTAGACAGGCTTTAGCTGAATGCCAAACTAGGATTTGAGAAGAGGAAAGCTGAATACTAATTACATACTCGCTTGATAATCATGTATAATTGTTACACAACGGCAAAATGTGAGGGAGATATTAATTACTATTCAGATTCACAGCATGAGCCCGGATATTGTTTCAGTCAAAAAGCATACTGATTGCGAAGCTGCGTTGGTGAGTGCGACATTTCAGCTCAAGCTGTTAGGAAAGTCAACCCGCTGTTGTACAGTCCTGCTCAGTTCTACAGGATGTGCTGTGATCTAAAAGAACAATATGTGCAGTAGAAGACCGAAATCAGCACTAAACAAGTGAAAGGAAAAGACTGTCCTCACCTGAAAAATGACAATAGTTTGTACAAGGAGCTTACTGTATTACAACCATAGACTGTATAAAATGATTACAACCATATTTACATTTATTGTTAGGCAGCACCCTCTAGTGGCCATAGTAATTATGACGGGAGCAAAGGAGTCAGTCATATAATGTAGTATTAGGCTCATCGATGCTCAACATTAGATATGGATACGGACGCAGACTTATATCTGGTTTTCTGAAAGCTTACAGATTCAGATTAAACAGAGCAGTACCACTGGAAATCATGGGGGCAGTGTAGCCAATTAGTTAAAGTGAGAGATGAGCATAGACACGACAAAGAAATTTAAAAAATGGCGGAACGGAATGGCAATGTATTTCATATACAGTATATAGAACTGTGTTCTATATCGATGTATTTCATGGTCTCTTTCTTAAGAGGTACATTATTAGATAAGATGTACTTTATTGTCCCATATAGGGAAATTTGTCTTGGGCTCCAAGCCACTGCATCCCAAAACACACTTGTCAACATTATAATGCACATACACATAGAGCATAGATCATACATAGGCTACATATACTTTACTCACATGTTGAGTAGGAGACAGTTCTAAAAAATTGTAAAAGGTAATAAAATACAATTGTTTCAAAATAGTAAAACCAGTTATAATAAAACCAGGTCATAAATAATCAAGTTACAATATCTTAGTCCACAATAAAATAATAAATAATACTACTAGGCCTACTTGTTACTATTTAATATTTAATGTTTGTCAGAAACTTTTGCCCTCTGGTGGATCTGGTGGTCATCTATTGCCAATGTAAAGGACGCAGGGAAGTATCTAGGCAGTGATGGTTACATTGTTTGAAATGAACGTATCTATTTTGGTACATAAAGGGAGCATAAATGAACCTTTAAGACCAAGAAAGTCAGTTTAGGGCGGGCTGGGGAGGGTATGAGGTCGTGTTGATCTCCTGCCACCGGTAGGGACGCTAATTTAGGAAACGCTTCTTATTTAGGGCTGTGCTCAAAAATTCAATATGGGAATACATCGTGACATGCTCCTTGCTGGTGGACGTATTGATGCAGTAGCATCTGTATTGATGCAGCAAAATATTTGCATTTAACTCTGGGATTAGGAACAGAATATTCTTTTTTACTTTTAAGATCTAAGTGTGTTAAGTTGTGCAGTCACTGTTAAAGAACAGCTGTTGTAGTAAATTCTGTGCAGCACATTATTCAGAAGTGTATTGCGATACGTATCGTATCGTGGCCTCTGTATCCTGATTCGTATCCTGAGGCTGTAGGCAATACCCAGCCCTAGTCATATTTAGAGGGTATGAACAATTGACCTATGTAGTCATGTGTTTTGGGGACTTGTTGGAAAGGTATCACAGGTTTGACTTGGAAGTGTCTTCGCTGGACGGTCAGACTTCATGTCCTTCAATCTTTTAAGCTGCTCACATTTCGTCTCCTGCCCTCAGAGACAATATGGAGCCGCTGCAGTGAATACACCATCACTGTTTGAATGCCTGAGGGGCTGAGAGATACACATCTCTCTTTCTCTGAGTTGATTACCAGCAATTGCAATGTGTGTGTGTGTATGTGCCTGTGTGTGTGTGCTTCTAAGAAAGAAAGATAGTGGGAGTGCATGAGTGAGAGTAACTGGTTGACTGAGCAACTGATTCATTGATCGACTGACTGACTTGGCTGAATGACTGAGTGAATACATATGAGGGGTATTAAATCTGTGAACCATACAGGCCAGACCTTTTTCTACTCAGTCTGCAAGCTGAGGAGTAAAGCTCTGACTCCAGTATTTTATTAACTCCTCACAACCAGAGCTCCATTTGAATTTCCACAGACAAATTGTCAATGATTTGCATCCAAAGCAATATCCCCACGCCTCCTCACTCCCCGTCCCTCCATGCTCTCTGGGTTAGCCGCATCCTCAAAGGCAATACAGTAAAAATGGAAAACTAAACTTCAAAGAGAATCAATCAATGGGCACAGAAGCCTATCATTTCAGCCAGAGAAAATCCACTGGGGTCAATTCATCAGGTTTGGCTCCTGAGACTAGTCTGACCTTGCTGTGGCCACTGGGGCCTGGGGGACACACATGGAGTTCACACAGATGCCCCCCTCCACCCCATCACTGCCTCAGACGAGCTGCTTGATTGCCACAGAGGTGAAGGTCTACAGAACTGCTGCTGAGTTTTCTGTGCTGACGCAGATCCCCTACTGTCTTCACTAGCAGTGAACAATCAGTTTAGACAAAGAGGCACTGTAACTCGCCCTATAACAGAACAGCTCTTGCATTTTGATTAACATCCATGGGCATTTGTATGTTTAATGCATTATTATCACTAACTGACTTATCAAGGACTTAAGAAAGCAAAAACCTTGAACTTTCAGCATGAAGCCGCTGAATCCATTAGTTACCATTCTATTACTCCTGAACTTGACAAGGTGAGCCCTTAACGATCCGACGGCGGGCCGGCTGACAGCCTGAGCTCCAGAGGCTTTCACTGGCTCAGTTTTAAAGCTAGAGCTAGCTAAAACATTTAGGCAACATATGGAACTAGAGGACATAAGGAATCCATTGGTACCAACCATGTCATGTTATCTTGTTGGAAAGAGGGATAAATAATGCTCCAAATTTAGGCAAATGGAATGGAAATGGAAAACCTGGAATGGCAATTTCAAAGGGGTCCCTTGACCTCTCAATTCAATATATCTGAATGAAAATGGGTTCTATGGGTACCGACAAGTCTCCCCCCTACAGGCATGCTCACCTTATGCTAATCCCATGTAGTTTGGGGCAAAATCCATACAGTTTTTCTCATGCAGTATGTGTTATTTTCACCTATTCTAAAATGGTGTATTTGAATATTTCTGCATACTGGGGTCCCTAAACAGTCTTGAAACTACAAAAAATGGGTATGACTGGAAAGCTGAGACTCTTTTGGATTCAATGAGCCCCCTTGTATTTGTGTGTGATGACGTTAGTCCCCATAGTAACCATTTCATTGTAGTGAGACCATTTTTGAAAACCTCACTGTATAAAATAACCTGTTGTGAATAATCACAGCCTCATGAAACTTTACAAACACAAACTAGAGACCTAGGATAATCCACAGGGTGTATGGCTTTCCTATGTATATTGACAATAAGGGGGTTTCTGAGCAATTTCCATAACTGTGCTCGCTAAGTTACCTAACAAACCACAATCTTTTCCTAAACCTAACCAAGTAAACTTAAAAACAAATTAACCTACACTGGAAGTTTATTTTGATAAGACACTATGCATGTAACAAGCGGAAACTGACACACTGTCCCTGACACGTCCAAAACTGATGCCAGATAAGTACCTAGTGCGTCACAGTTTGAAGTGCAGGTCCACTTATCAAGTAACCATCCTCATGATCACAATGGGATGAATCAGTGATCAGAGAAAAGGAACTATTGTAATCAGACTTGGAGCTCACAACTTAAAAACGTTCAGGCCATCAGCTCTGATCACATCATTATAAGACATTGAAGCGAGACGTAAGTACACCTTTACAGTTCCACACAGATAGCATCTCTGCAGCTCCGTCTGTGTGCAAAGGTTAACTGCAACATACAGGCCAACATCCGAATATTAAGATAGTATGCGTTCTGCATTTCTGCATTCCTCTGATCCAAGTGAATTACTATGTGAATTTGTCTTGAGTTATTACATCAGCTCTGTTCTATTCAGAAACACTTGGCTGATTTACTTCAAGAGCTTGGAACTCCAACCACTGGCAGCAATAAAACTATAAAGTGCTGCAGTCTTGTTTAAGCACTTGGCTTTAACAACCTTATTGCGTGCAGCAACCTATAACCTCACATTTGTACGGTAGAGATTACAACTTCCTGTCACTACAGACACACACAATCCATTTTAACATAATAAAATCATTAGGTGCACAATTTGACATTAAACAAATATGCAAATGGAAACACTTCTCACATGATGACATGGATACACTATTTAAAAAACAAAAACACATGTATCCCTGCAAGTCTATTCTGTGCAGCTCCATATACATATTATTAATCCTTTGCAAATTATATTTCCACTGCATGTGTGACAAAAATAACTCCAATGTGCCTCCTTTGGTATTATGTATCAGAGAGGAACGACTGCTGCAGATCTATATTTGTCCCAGAAGCCTGTGACAGAGGGCACAGACTCTTCTGTCAGGCACCACAACAACCTGCCAACAGCTACCAGGGGTGGGGGGCATCGGATCCACCTTTCACCTGGTGGAACAGCTGACGGATATGATGAGTGAAGAAGAGGGAGGAAATCAGTAGGGAATTAAAATGAACAGATGCATTGAAGGTAGGGATGGACTGGTAACACTTATTCCAGTGCCAACAGTAACTCTGTATACTGGACTCATGCTGGAATGCCAAATACTGATCTGGCTTTAAAGGGTTAGGCTGACATTATTCTATTTTTTCCTTACTGTCAACAAATGGCTAAACAGGCTATATTGTTAGTAAGATAACTTAATTTTTGGTTTTGGTCTTTTCATGGAATTTGTTAACAATAACAAAAGTATAGAATACCGGCAGACTTCCTTAAAGCCTTTAAATGAAGAATTTAGCATATAACTGATATCCTTTTTTGTCTACATCATCTTCCAATAAGTGTGTTTTTGCACAAAATTAATTAGAAATAGATATTTTTAAGGTCAGTATTAACAGGAGGGATGATTACGGCAAGCAAAATCTGTTTCTATGTTTATATGGGCACCTGAGACCTGTGTTTTTACTGGTATGACATGTCAAAATATCAGCAGTTAAAAAAGCTCAATTGTGTGAAAAATTCTGATCATTGTTTGATATTAGGCATGTTAAAATTCCCAGTTTCACATATATCAGATCAGATTATTGGCACTGTCTCAGTATCTGATTCCAGCAGCTAAATAGAGAAGAGAACAGCAGCAGTTTGACGTCTTGTGTTACCTTTGAAAGTGAGGGAAGAGGAAATGGAGGGTGGGAGTGCAGTGAGGGCTCTACTTCGTCAGATATACGAGGAATCCTTCCATCTTGTTTCCTGTGAGGATGGAGGGGTGGGGAGAGAGGGGGAGAGAGGGAGGGGGAGAGAGAGAGAGAGAGAGAGAGGGAGAGAGAGAGAGAGAGAGAGAGAGAGAGGGTATATCAACCTCGAGCTCAGTTTCTCATTTAAACAATAAGAACACAGGAACATGTCTGGAACACAATTGACTCATCCCATCAAAGAGGATCATTCAACTACAATGAAAATGGTTCTATTATTACACCACTGTCCTGAGAGTATTTCTTTTTTCAGAACAGCTGAAGATTGACAGGAAAGGGGTGAGAGAGGGGTGAGAGAGAGGGGATGACATGCAGCAGGGCCGCGGGTGGGAGTTGAACCCACGGCGAACCCACGGCCACTGGACTCAGGAGCAGTGGCGTGTGGTCAGGAGCAGTGGCGTGTGGTCAGGAGCAGTGGCGTGTGGTGCATTGAGGGCGCTGGGGCACCGCCCGCTTCTTTAATTCCACAATTTGTGTTAGTGTTGTGTTTCTGTATACATTTCAGTTGATACTCTCACATAAAGCATACAATAAACGTGCAATGACTAATGAAAGAAACGCTGCCTACAGTCTCTGTATGTGTGCTGAAGAGCGTACTTTTCTCTGCCCGACGGCTGCATAGAGAGGTGAAGTCCCTCCCCTTCCGGTGGACCACCATGGGACCTTATTTCAGAAAAAAATATGTATTGTACTGAATGGCGAGTAATGTTTTGATCCTGTTTGAGTTGTGCCATGAATTACACATATGATGTTTGTCAATATAAAAGATCATTTTGCAAGTCAAGAAAGTCGCTGTTTGTTATAAAAGTATAAGACTGTGAAAAAACGTAATTAGAAAAACTACACACCCAGAAGTCGCCTAAGTGACATCTTGCTGAAGCTACGATGCCGGTGTGTTTCGTATCGGGATGTAATGTTACTCAAACGAGCAGCGGGTCTTGCTCGTTCTTTCTCTTCCCGGCTGATAAAAACATCAGGAGTCTCTGGATAAAACACATCAGGTAA
>JAOVVB010005819.1:0-17051 GCA_028570985.1 Heterobranchus longifilis | reverse complement strand
AGAGAGAGAGAGAGAGAGAGAGAGAGAGAGAGAGAGAGAGAGAGAGAGAGAGAGAGAGAGAAAAATGCATTCCTAAAGCCTGACTCCATCTGTGTTATTTTCCGGGTTTTTCAAATGGAAACGCTCACTCGGCCCGAGCAAAAATCAGTGACGTAGTTTACTACAGTAAGATAATCCATAAGGTTATGAATAATGTGAATGCTAGGAGCTATGTAATGTAAGCTAAGCTAAGCTAAGTAATGTACTGCTGTGGACGCTACATTAGTTCGGATCCGAAAGTCACACAATAACACAAATGATCGCGGAAGCAGAAGATTTCTAAAATTCTGTAAAATTCCTGTTTTTGTCAATAGAGTCTGGTGGCTTTGAAGAGTTATACAGTATAACGGCTTTCGTCCCCCGTCGGAAAGGGCTGTTTGACAACAAGGTAAAGCAGTGAAAATATTCTAAATATAGCATACACTTAAACTGATATTCATCTTTTTTATATATAAAAAATATATTATATACAATCTATATTATATACAGTCCATGACTTTAACTAATGTGCGTCTACAGCAGTACATTGCTTAGCTTCTGTCCCAGTAATGCTGCTTATATGTAGCAATGTCATCATGCAGAAAGCTATGTCAGGTCATATGGGAAAACGTTTTTAGAAGGGCTTGTTGGGGAAAACAGCATTGACACTAAAGCATACATAGTCTTTGGATTTGAATACAATAACAAACACCCCTGGGAAGCTACAGAATGATATAAAAACCTCAAAAAACAAAAAAGATAATGGAGGGTTGGCTTTTCAGTCTAAAAGAGGCTATATATACGTGCTTTGGACAATGGCCAACTGCAATGTGAAGTACACACAACGTGCCATAAAGTGAATTACATATGCAAAAACACAGTTTAAATTTCAGGCAAAGGAGCAACAACTCTAAGTGATCAAATAGTCATCATTTTAAAAGGCAGAAATTCTCCACAAGAGCATTCTGCTGCAAAACAATAGCATCCAGTGTCATTTCATAAGTACTTCAAACCAGGCTATAAATAGACTGACAGGTACACAGCAGCCAAGGCACCTCCACCCCCCTTGGGGAAGCTCAACATTTGTTCCACCCTCAAGCTACTGTACACCATTTCTACAATCTTCGACTGCTGAGCACTTGTCATCATGTGGGCTTCTTTTTCTCTTAAGATCACTGCAGTCATGAAATGAAACATGCTTTTTCAATACCTATTCTTTTCACCCCACTCATGGATGTACATTTTGGTGATACAATGATGTAGGGCACGAATTAGTGTGGGATAAATATGGGCTTTTATGAAGTACCGATCATCATTCGACACTAGCCAACTGACAGTTTGGCAGGTGCAGCCAGAGTGCTCTCACTGCCTCCCCTTGAGCTATCCATAGTGGTGACTATGAAATATGGACAGCAGCAAATTGAGATTCATCAGGCACGCCTGCCTTGCTCACTGAAATCTATATTCAATTTTGGAGCATCTGTCATGGCAGTGGCAGGCTGAGGCATGCTGGGATTGAGAATCACTTAAGTGTTCTGAAATTGTACGTAGTGGAAAAAATCTCTCTGTCTTCCTCTCAGTGTATCTGCCAGTCTGCCTATCTTTTTTTTCTCTCTGTATCTGCAGGTAAATTCACATAAAATATTTATTTCCCTGCACAGAAATGCTTGCTTTCCTTCTAGGTCTATATAATGTTTGTGTTCACAAATGCATTTCCACATACTAATACCAAATGAAGACATACACTTCATTATTTAGTGCAATAATCAGTGCATTCTTATGCTTTCTCATCAGTTTTAAGCGACTGTGATACCACTGGGAGAATTCTGAAAGCATCTAGAAACCCCTGATAATGAAACAGCTAGCTACAGTATATTGACAATATGTGGATACAACATAAGCTCAAGTAGCTATAGTGCTGCTGGCCAAGGGATGGTTGAACGGTCTGAAAATGCAGTACACGTATGTTGCTTAACCTTCAAATCACATTTTCCCACATTTTACTTACAGAAATTACAGGAAGAATCATTCTCTTTATTTTCTAACAACCTAAACCACATATTTTCTATCACACATGACGGTGAGGATGCACGGACATGGCGACAGAGAAGAAGAGAGCATGTAATCCTTGATTCTATGGCAACGGCTGCACTCCGTTTTCCTTTTTCTCACACTTATGAGAGTATATGATTAAAAGGAAGCAATTGGCTAATTATCTGCTGAGGAAGGAAGCAGAAAGGTCGAGGTTTTATCTGCAGGGTTGGTTTCTGCTCTCTGTAGGGTGGGTTAAAGTGAGTTAAGAATTCTCATTACAGACCATTAAACTCATATTGAGAATGTGTGTCTGTGAGCGTGCAGGTAGAGCTTAGTGTCGTCCTCAGGGACACTGACATGGGATTGAACCTGCGGCTTTTTGGCTAAAGACCTGCACTCTCGCCACCGGGCTCCCCTTGATTCCACAAACTCCTTGTTTTGATGATTCAGTGAATAGAAAGGCCATGAAAGCTCATGCGCTGACCTTGTGTGCTTGATTCAACACATCAAAACCTCCGATCACATCTCCCATGAAACTGGCATTTACTATGTTATGACCCTGCTGTTGGTTGTGGATTCTACAGGGGTTACAGAGAACACACTTTAGTCTGGTTTACACCGTAGACTCTCTGCAACATAAGGATATAACTCTGGAGTAAATTGATTACATATTTACTTCAGCTATGCAGTTTTTATGACTTTTTTCTTTTACTATACGCCGAATCATTGTGACATCGCGCTAACAACAGCAATCACTTCTGGGTTGACAACTGGCAGTTGATTTGAATTGCAGAGATATGTGAAATCTGCTTGTTTATTTCTGTTGCCATTTTGAGCCGTGACTGTAATGCTTAAAGATGTATAGTTAAACACGGTAGTTCGACCTATATGAAAGTGTTATTACTAAGATATGAAAGCATCAAACGGAGATGAATGAGATGTATACACTTTGAAATAAAAAATGTAATAACTCATCCCTGTTTGCTCAGTGCCGTTAAATTGTATATACGTGACGCAGGGGTTTTCTACCCAGAATTTATTGTAAACAAACACTGTGATTGGTTCTATAAGGTCAAACTTTAGTACAGAAGACAAAGGATGATGATGTTACAGACTAATACGATGCTCTTTAGTTTCAATATGTACGCTCTGTACCAAGAAATATATTTGTGGTAAGCCTGTTGGCAATATAAATGAAACCGAACATGCATAATGGAATCTGAGCTATTTGAAATGATATAACATGCAGGTTTATGTCTGCTGAGGCAATTCAGTGAGTGAGGCCCTCCATCTGTTATTGTTTAAATGTGAAATGGCTTCCATCTTTAAGGCTTGTCATCAGTCTGTCACTAGCCACAGAGAATGCATAATGGCACCAGTGAAGCTCTTTATTAGTCCACGGTGAACGATGAGCCGTGTTAGCTGATCGAAGAAGACTCCCTTTCTCATTCTCAAACTGTGGAATCCAAGCAAGAGACAATCAATAGAAATGCTTCATTTGGTTTATGTGTACCGCTGAACACACCACGGACAAAATATGTTGTTTTCGCTCCCTGTTGTGTGTTAGCACATTTCCACCCACGAAAGTGCCACTCATTGTCTCCACAGGCTTGTTATAAAGGCCAGGTCCAAGCTATTAGAACAAAATATATATGTATTGATTTGCATATTTCAAATTATGTATGCAACAATGTTCACATCCTGTTCTTCAGACAATTAGAAAATTATGATCCAATTCAAATGACAAGCATTTCCATACATGTACCCAAGCCTGCAGGTTTTACAGAGCTTTAATTGCAGTGTGACAAAGACAAGCACGGCAATGACAGATGTTACACTGATGTTTGTTTTTCTGCCATCAGCTTATTTTAACAAATGACACAACTGCAAAGTACTGTTCTTATCAGTGTCAGGCAACGTCATGCCACATCCAATCTCAAAAAAACACCTTGCACTCTCTGTCACTCACCTCTCCATCAAAGCGCCTACATGGCTGAAATATCTGACCATGGAAAAACAGAAACACAGTGTTCTTGGCAAAGATGTAGGAGGAGGGCAAGGGACTGGGGAGTAATCCTAAACACAGAATGTGAATAATGTAATGAAAGACAATGTAAACTATAAAGACAGATAATTAAATCTGTCTGATAATGTTAGCGCAGAATTCAATACAAATTGTACAGACATGTCTAAATGAAGACTACATTTTTCTAGTGTATGTATCTGGCTGTGTCTGTGTCACACGCACAACCCATAATCCCCTTGTTCATGGTGGCAGGTCGTACCCATGGTGATTTTAGAAATCACGCTATGTGTGTGCTGTGAGTCTATACTGACATTATTTCAGTACCAATGTGTGAAAGATAATCAAACCACCATTTATGAACTTTGAAGAGATCAATCTCTTGACTGTTATGCCTGTTAAGGCATTGGATAGGTCAGAGACTATGTCTGAAGCAATTATCCCTGGGGGGGAGGGGGGGAGGGGGGGGGGAGATATTGCACCACTTTTGCAGAACTGCAGTCCTTCATTCTGTATGCATACAATGCATCAAATTAAGCTGGAGGTATTTTTCTTATAACTTATTTATTTCCTAAGCGACTTGGTGGGGCTACAATATTTACAAGCCACTGTGTTACGTCACGTGTTGATCTTTCAAATTATTTGCTACAGTGCTCGAGGCATTGCTCAAACTTGGCTAAACCTGCAGGAACAGGTAAGTTAATCAAGGCCAGAGATTTAAATGGCTTCCTGTTCAAAGAAGCAATACTGTAGCCTGGATTCACTGTGCTTTCACTCCTGGACAGTGAAAAAAAACTCCCTGGCCTGTTTGTATTTCCTTAAACCAAGCCAGACTAGCCAGACTAGCCAGCTAGCTAACTATACAGCCGTCCGCTAGTTACAGAAAATGAGCAGAACAGCGAGCCTGTGGCCAGCATCAGTGCTGGGGTCCCTCCGCATCCCCGCCGCTAAAAGATTAACACCTGTCTCTGGAGACAGCAGTCTGCGCTCCCCCCGCCACAGAAAACAGCTCAATACCCATTCTAGGATTGTAGCTCTTGCACAAAAGATGCCATGCTATTTTTCAGTAAAACGAACCACTTGACGAGAAGTGACCTTTAAGAAAGCTGATTTGCTCCGTCTGTGCTTCCAGTCGTTTAAGGGCTATTATGTTCCTTACAGAAAATATAGTAGGCGTGCTATAATCTATTGAAAGCCTACAGCTGCTTCCACTGCTCTGCTATGACAGTAAATGAAAGCAAAACATTATGCTGCTATCTCTTTACTGTTCTCCTCTTGCTCAAATGACTGCTCCGGGATCAGTGCAGTCCCTAAGCGGAAGGGAGCCGAAAAAGGTCACAACTGGGGAATGAGAGAATGGTGCGAGCCAAAGACGCTACATTTCTCCATTCAGCGGTCTGCTTCGAGATTGAGTTACAAGGGCACATTACTGTCTCCCAGAGCTACCCTGGTCACTGGCTTTATGTCCCCACACATCTGGCTGAAAATGGCTTTTTTTTGTTACAAAACAGGAAGCTTTGTCTCCAAGAACACAACACAGCCTCACACATAAATATGATTTACCAGGAATGTGGTATGCATTATAAACTCTACAACTGTCTGGAATTTATGGCTAGTTCTGTCTGTAATGGAGACATATACAGAGAGGTGTAAGCAGGGAACAGTCACCTCTGCAGTGCACAGTCATCTCATGGCTGTATATTCCAAACCAAGACAAAAACTACTTCTGTTTTCATTATCTTGCATGAAATAAACCACTAAAATCACTAGTGGAGACTCAGTAACTTTGTTATGTGAACTAAAAACTAGAAGCAGCACTACTCTGTTACCTGTACACTGCAAGTATGTTATTTACAAAGATGCTTGGTCAGACCATGTGTAGGTTCAAAGTCAAGGTTAAAAGAGTTGCAAGCTCATGAAGCAAAAACTAAATGTGAAAGTAGTCTAATCAACTCACTGTCTGACAAAAAGGGAGAATCCATGTGTGCATTTTCCTTTGCAGGAAGCTTCAAGCTAATTGATTTACTTTAGAGAACCACAGTTCAAGATGTTCAAGTAAGAAGAAAGTAATTTGGCCACCCACCCACATCAACTGAACAGCTGATTTCCCCGATAGCAATCACACATACATTCACTATAGACGGGTCTATTTAAATACCCAGGTCAATACTGCACATATAACTCCAGTGTGACTATAAAAACACTGGTGGGTGAAAATGCTAATTAAAAACATTTTCCTGAATAGGATGTTAAACCTCTCAGAACAAAACCCTTTTTTGGGGGCCTGACCTGTGCAGGGTGGTTTGCTGCAATAAATTGAGTCATTCCATGCTGCTGTATTTGTCATAATAATATTTAGTTCATAGCAAACAGCAAGAAGATGAAGATATGTCTGCCACACAGATCAACTGATCATTTGTATGGGAAATGTATCACACTGCATTTATTTCAGTTGCATGATACAGTGTGTCCTAACACAATTGTTTCGATTTCTTTTTTAGTATCACAACCTACAGCACAGCATTGCAGCAGTGCACACGACATTGAGATGTCCTCAAAGTACCTTATAAGAATATACATACAGAAAGGTCCATAGTCTATGTTAAGACCATATACTGTCTAAAATATGGACGTAGTCTCTGTGAAGAGCCAAAATGAAGCTCAAAATGCGCCATTTTGACGGTGCCTAACTCCACCGAGTCTGGCTTACTGAGTGAACAGCGCCTGGATAAAGTCCCTTCGCTATGGGAAACAACAACAACCTCCGAGCTATCAACCTACATGTTTTAAATGGCATGTTTTGAAGAACATTTGGATCATGCAATGTGGCAGTCCTGCTCATTCTTTTGGTGAATGATTGTAAAGATCTACAAAGAATATGTTTACAACATTGTTGTGTAAATGCTCCACCAAAACAAGTCCCCACTATTTTGCAGAAGCACTGCTGCTGTATCCAGGGCTTAGCTTAGCTGTAAACATTTCTACTGTAAAGTCGAGCATTTTGACATGAGCGTCACAAGTGGCCATTTGAGGAAGTGCAGTTGTTGGCGCTTCATTTTTCAGCCCCGTAGGTTGCACCATTTCACCATAATGGCTATCAAACATGACAAAAACAGGTCACAATAATGATTGTAAAGCCATGTAACAGATAACAAGCCCATAACACAACACAAGGAATCATGAGAGATTATTGGCCCATGCATACAATATGTAACTGACAGCCTCAGGTCACATTTCTGTATACAAATACAGACACTGCCAAGTCAAAAATATTTTATTGATAAGCTGACATTACAGTAAGTGACTGATGTTTTGGTTTGAACACAATCAATGCAGTCGACAGCAGAGAGGAAACACAAGACATGCCTCTAATGCAGTCTATACACCCACCTCCTCTCTTTACAATAAAGACGACATTGAGCGAAAACAATTGCTCCGATCCAACTTCCCTCCTCTGCCACAGTGGTGTTATTCGGCAGCAAATGGTGTCGTAAGGTTAATGTTGATTTAATAACCAATTAATTTTAAGCTTCTGTCTCACAATACAAGAGTGAAACCTAATAAAAGATTAAAATCATATTCCATTGCACTTAACTGAGATGAGATGCCGAAGTACACAGCGGCAAGGTAGCGGAAAGGGGAGTTTATTTGTTCACTGCATTGCCAGAAGTCAGGCAGCTGGTTAATTGGCTCAGCATTCTCCTAAGCACAAAGCACTAAGTGCCCTAATGATGTCAGTCTGGATCTCTACAAAGCTACATGTGAGCGCTGACAAATCGGAATCACTTAACCAGTGCAACAAATGTACAGTTCAGTAGTGCGTCTTTGTGGCAGCAATGCAGCCAGATTACAACTTACAGAACATGCACTCAACAAACACGCTACAAAGACAACAGGACCACACGCTGTGCAAGGGAACAACAACAGGATACTATAAATGATACGTCTAGGGGAACCGTGTCTACAAAGCATATGCTGTTTTCTGTTACAATAGGTTCAACTATTTCGGACATGGATTCCCACAAAGTTCATGCCCTGCTCATGGATTATACATTGTTTGTTAACGCTGCAAGCCCACCAATTACATGATTGTGCACTGACAGCAGAAATGTCTCATTTATTATCTATAGAAATATTCCAACAATGCATGTCAGAGACGGCTCACCCACTCGTCACTGATCCCCCTGAGATTCGACATGTATGGTAGCAACTGCTTCACTTGGCCTGCTGCATCACGATTCTCTCACAACAGACAGAGGGGGTCTACCGGCACATTTGTGAACAGGTAAAGAATGATAATTGAATAGCCTTTGGCTCTGATATCAAATTGCGATACACACATGCTAAAAATGCACACACAATGTAAGCAAGAATCTGCACTGCAATGTTGGTCTAAAACAATTGCACTTAGTTGCACTAAAAGTATTTAAAATATTGGTGTGGTGACACAATATGTCCTGGTATTCTAAACATGAACATAAAAACGACTTTCCATGTTACAAAAAATAAGTTATACAAGTTGTAGAGAACAAATCATTATCAAATCAATAAATGAAAAACACTGCCAACTATTACAACTGGACACAGCCTACTTACCCACCAGTGCATACATATTGTATCTGTCATGTCTACAAAGTATAACTCTACAGAAACTAAGAACTCCTGTGCATTGCCACAAGTAAAACCCTAAGCCACACTTAAAATGCAGATCTAGCCCTGCAGGTCACTAAGTCTGGAGACACCTGGTCACCATTAGAGAGTGGCTACTCAATTAGGTACTCAAGAAAACCACAAGCTTTACAAAGCAAGAGTCTAAGGTCCCGACATACGGCTCTCCTTTCAATGCAGGACCAAACACACACAAACACACAGCAGATAAATCACACAAGATCAGATGACCTACCTCTCTCCCCCGTTTGTTTGACCTTGCTACTAACAGCCACTCTTGTTCGACGTCTGCGACTGTAGCACCGTGCTAACTATGCTACCACTCTCGAGAGTTGTAGCTACCACTTTGCACTGTCTTGCTCCGTAAACCTGAGCTTTCCCTAAATCGCTAAATAACCGTCTCTAGAAATGGAGTGTGTTACAATTTAAACCAAAACGGGAACAAATTTGTACAAACCCATGAACTAATCCAACGTGCTATATATCTTATTACGCTGCTCCTGAGGATTGAGGAGATTTTTTTTTCCATACAGCACATTAAGAGAGAATCAATTTGTCAGTGAGCAACAGAGAGGGGAGGGGGTGCCACGGAGCATGGCACGGGGGGGTGGGGGTGGAGTGTTGCACTTTGGGTATCAGGTGTCTACTGCACTTTTCTAGGGAGATGGTAATGCCAGCGTGTGGGGCCTGCGTGCAAATTAAATGGAGAGACAGAAAAATGCATTATTGATCAGGGTGATGCCAAAGTGTCTCGCTCACAGCACGGGATCAGGTTTAGGTACAGGGTAATTAATCCACAGGCCTGAATAAAAGCAGAGGAACTGATCTGCACCCCCTCCTCCCCCGTCTCCCTCTCTGCCTCTCTCTTTGTTCAAATGTCTACTTCGTTCAACACCGAGAAAAATAGGTCGCTAGCTCGTAGGCAAAACCGGTGTGAGGCACCACTGGGATAGCTAGAGCACACAGAAATGCACACACATGCTGTTTCCTACGCATAAACACTCTCACACACTCACACACACACACACACACACGCACACACACACACACACACACGCACAAACACACACACACGCACACACACACGCACAAAGGGAGGTGAGAGAGACAGAGAGAGACAAAGAGCACCTGCATGTTTTTTCTGCCAAGCTGAGCAGAGCAGGTGTCCATTTGAGTCTTTACTGTAATTACACACTGCAACGTGTTAATGCTATCACCACATGTACTGCATGTATGTAAATAACACATACAATACACATGTTAGTCGTGTTTTAAGATAAAATGATTTTATTTCACCTGGGTCCATCCACAACATCTTTATTTTATTGTTGCCACTGTCTAAACTAACAAGAGTTGTCAGATGTATAAAGCTGATATAATCAATATCTCTGTATTACTTTGATGAAATGATTGTGTGTAAATGAAAGGGGTTGCTCGTAGTGACGAACCCACAGAGAATCATCAGCCGACTCAGCAGTTCCCTTCAGCTCCACGGAGAGTTTTAGCATCTTTCAGCTCATTGTTTAACGGTCTGTAACTTTACTGTTGTGCTTCACTCTCACTGCTCTCATCAGTGTCATTTCACACACAGGCAATGCACAAGGACATTTTCTACTTCTGATTCAGACTACGGATGCCACGGTGGGGAAATTTTACCCAAAGTAAATTGAAAGCTGTTCTTGAACCGTTTGGAGTGCATGCATGGTTTCGGTCTGCTTTGAAAGGTAACACCCCAACAGTCAGAACGACTGTAAGTGCTGCTGGCAGTGTTTGAACACACTGAAAAAGACCGTTTTTATCTCCACCTGAATATTTTTTTGCAAACAGATGCCCCGAGATGACGGGGAGCTATTAGCTGTAAAACACAATAGGACCACAGTATGAAGCCTCACCTAGTCCAAGTTCAAATTCGACAGCAATACCACAGAAAATGACAGTTTTACACATGTTTTTCTACAGGTATGTCTCGGCACCCTTGAACACGTTAACGTACAGTCATAATTTTGGGCTCTAATGAAAGCTGACACTTAGAGCTATCCTATCCCATACCCAGGTTCACTATCGGTATTGCTGACAAAAAGTAATTGAAGCATAAAGACATTATAGTGGGGTTCTTTGGGCCTTCGATACTGCCCGATCGCTACAGCGCAGACTCGGGTTGCAAAATTACAACATGGCAGCGCCCACATCCGAGATATTTTGGCTTCACTTTTGTACAGTGGAGACACATCGTCCATCTTTATATACAGTCTATTCTATATGGTGTACGCCCATACACCATGTAACACCGGTAAAACAGCCTAATTCAACCTTTTGTTTAGTTATCTTAAAGCTATACTCCCTCCTTGGTTTTGTTATACTGTCTCCGTTTTTTTTCAGCACCAGGTGCAGAACTATTGTGTGTAAGGTTGTGAGATCTTTCTTGTTCTGTGTCTGGTTCTGTTGTCCCCTGATGCTTAACACACAGACACAAAGGTGCAGCAAGCCCCAAGGGACAACATCACCAAACACAAAATAACGAGGAACTGACACCTTTAACTTTAATTTAAAAACGTCTATTACACAGATTTCATCCAGCGGCGAGAAAGCACAACCGTGCACACAAAAGGTACAAACAAACACAACAATGTACTGCTAGTTTGACCATAGAGGGGGAATCTCTATAAAATGAGCTTAAACAGTGAGCATGAGTGCACCGTCTCGTACAATGATTCTGGGTGCAGCATGTGCAGTGAGTCTTGTTTTGAGAGCTGTAAAATGCAAGAGAGTGTGTCATTTCTTTACACTCCAAAAACAAATTTGTACAAGAAAAAAGGATGTGCAAAATAGATCCCACTGGAGTCAAAGGTCTGTATTAGTTAGTACGGATTTATTTTAAGGCCGCAATGGTAAAAACAACCTTACTTTCTATTGCTGACACACTTTTTTCTATACATTCTGTGGCTGGCTGCCGAGCAGCTGACATTTAAATGTGAATAAACCTGCGGCCCCCCAGCTGGTAGGGTGAACCATGGTCACAGCTGTACACAATTCTTGTTTGTATTTTTTTGAATGCACAACGGATATTTGAATTAAATTAAGTTATATTTGATATAATGTGGCTTGCACTTGCTACTTGCAACTACAGGATGGCAATAGTCTACAAGTCAAAGACAATAGTCCATTTAGAAGGGTATTTTGCGATCACTT
Organism: Heterobranchus longifilis; assembly: GCA_028570985.1. Taxonomy (NCBI): domain Eukaryota; kingdom Metazoa; phylum Chordata; class Actinopteri; order Siluriformes; family Clariidae; genus Heterobranchus; species Heterobranchus longifilis. The sequence goes on along the minus strand of JAOVVB010005819.1, from coordinate 5,119 downwards.
CTGTAATATATACATATCTTTGTACCAAAAACCCAGATTGCAGTAGTTCTTTCATGCTTCCCATACAAAACTATGTTGTTTAAATGTATTTGGTTGTCAGTCATGAGTTATAGCATAAAACATGAGGATAATTTACTATTTGCTCAGTAATTACTCAGTAACTATAGAAAAGTTTTGTTCAGCTTTGTCATTCATGGAATTGTAAAAAGGCTATTTATGCCAGTTGGACATTTAAATGCAGCATTCGACTGCAAGTTTTAGTGTGAATAGATAAAAATAGATCAACTAGGGTCACTGGGGAAGACATGTCATCATTAAAGTAATAGGTTGTGCATAACACTTCTCCCCAACATCTGCCGTGATAATGGCCTCACTTATGAAAATGGAAAAACATAATTATTCCTTCTTTATCTCCTAAACAATTGACTAGAGACGCAGTTCTGAATACCTTTTGTCACAGTGATTTGGCATTTCAATTATTCTGAACCAAAATGAGCTGAAACAAATAAACTAAAAATAATAAAAGCCCCATTGTCTGAATTCCCTGTCAGATAGGAACACCTGTATTTCCACTGACTTAAAGGTCCCATATTATGCTCATTTTCAGGTTTATACTAGAACATGTTTAAACATTATTTTTCTCATACTTTCTGTCTTGATATACCTGTATTCAGCCTCTGTCTGAAACACTCAGTTTCAGCAGCTGTCTCTTTAAGCCCCCCTCCCGAAAAAGCCCAGTCTGCTCTGATTGGTCAGCATCTACAAGGTCTTCTGCATCTGCGCTCTCTGCATCTCTGCACCATCATTGCAGCTGGGAAATTACTGTTACGGCACTGTAGCAGCACTTTCTACCTACATAGTGTAGTTGTGACATCACAACCGTGCCGAGGTCCTGACGGCTCGTTTAAAGGCACAGTTTCTGAATATGGGCTGTGTGTATTTCTCTGTGGATTGATACTTTCACAGTATTTATATAGCACCTAGACCTGCTTTATTTTTATTTTTTTTAAAAGACATGGAAATCTCCCTTTTTACAGTACGGGACCTTTAAATGGCAACACTGAGTGATGTCTGTCATATGTGATTTCCAAAACTCGCAATTCAAACGTTGTGATTATAGGCCTTCTAATTAAAGCACTGCTTCATAATTGAACATAAAGGTGGTGCTCTGATAGCTGGAATATATTTGCAACTCATTTTCCTTGTACGTACTGTAGGTGCTGATATGGAGAAATGTATGGCAGATGTATATCTTGATACACATTGAGGTTATAATATACATACCATAATTTCCATTAGCTAGTTTGCTCCTCATCCACCCATCACTACAATGTGTGGGCTGCTGCTCTGTATCAGTCTCTCTGAATGCTCGGCACCCACATCCAGCATCTCTGCAACGCACGTTGTTATGTTTTAAGTCTCTAGTAGTGCCTTTACAAAGGCAGACACTTTCTTGTGTATTACAGCCATAGTCACACACACACACACAAAATCTTTGTTGATCTAATGGGCCCTATTAACATAATCTCTCCCAAGCCTCTACTCTCTTTAACACACACACGCACACGCACACGCACACACACACACGCACACACACACACACACACACACACACACACACTAAACCGTCCACCTCAGATACCACCTATATTTTTTCTAGGACAACTGATCCATCCATCTTTCTGCATGTCACCCAATTAAAGCTTTTTGGGAATGATGAAATGAGCCAATTAAGCGGTGCACTTCTGCTTGGGCAGAGATGCGTCTCTTAATGGGTGAGATTCGCTCACAAGAATACCATGTCCGTATCGCCTCTCCACCTCATTATCATGCAGCTATTAGCCATCACTCATATCAACTAGGACTCACACTTACACCCAGCAAACAGGCGTTCATCCATGTGCTTTAGTGAAGCATAATGCACTAACACTTGAGTAACTGGAACACAACAGGACAACAGTCCTCTATAAAACTGGATAGTGGTAGATAGAATTACATAGTATAGGTTTAAGTGCAAAAGATACTTGACCCTGAACAACAACAAAAAAGAATATGAAATGCAACACTGTATCTAGTGATTCTACAGTGAGTAATGTGTGTTTTTATACCCACTATACATTATAAGACATTTAGGTTGACAGTCTCACATTTCACAACAATCCCTCTTGAGTCATGGTTTTTATTCTTGCAGATATTATACAATTCTGAGGATTCTTCTGGGTATCATGCAACATCATGAATTATAAGACTCCAAGGATATCAATGTTGCTTAGATAGAATATGAATGATACTTCAGGGGTTGATTTTGTTTTACCTGTCAGGATGACAGAGAATCTGTATTAAACATTATAAAGACTCGGCTCACACATATTGACTACTGTGGCAGAAACAATGATTGTGTTTTTATTCCAAATTGGGATTTTGTGAGGCTGTGCTAAAAAACGACAGCATAAGTTATTTGTACAAGCATCAATTATGACCCAAACATATATTTTGTTGTTAGACAGCACCCTCTGGTGGACGTAGTAATTAGGGCTGGCAGGAGGCGAGGTGGATGGGTCAAAAAAACACAGGACTTTGACCCAGTCGACTGCTGTTCATGTCCCGTTTGAAAATAAAAGTAAACAGCGAGTTATTTTAACTTTAGATAACAAACGGAACTACGTCACTTCTGCGTCACATGTAGAATTACGTGCTTATACCTAACCAAACTGCCACGTGTTTAAAACCGCGACCGTCACGTTTAGGTATGACGACAGAAAAATGCTCCTGTGGGTCGTATTTCCTGTCACCGCTAGGGGCGCTACTTTAGTGAACGCTCGTATGGGTCGTATTAGAGAGTAGGAACAAACAATTTATGTGGTCGTATGGTTTGGAGGACTTGTTGGATTTTGTCTAAAACTTTGAAATCATCTAATAAATACAAAGTTTGCATCTAGGGAGCCTGAAAAACTAAATCTCAAAATGTAAAGGAATACTCAGGAAAACCTGAGATTTGTTTGAATAGGAGAATAGAAAACCATAACATAATTAGAGGGACTGAAAATTAATTGGCATGGAAAATATTGCTGCCAATAATTTGGCACCAAGATAATGTCTGTTCAGTTTCAGCTCAATCAGCTTTGCCAAAGTCGGCTGATATGCACGAATAGAAAATGTTTTCTGTTGTAAACTGAAACTCATCTCTCTTTTTTTGAGAAAAAAAGGGACAGAGTGACACTTCATGTTCTCACCCTCCCATTTCCTCCTGATTCACACTGCCTCCTCTGATTTCCACCTCTGCTACTGATCACTTTGAAAATCCTCCTTCCTTTGAAATCTCTTCTTTGTTGGAATAAAAAAAAATGTCCTCAGTTCCTTATCAGTTTATCAGCAGTTCTTGATCATTATTCTTGTGATACATGAATGTGTCTTTACATTTATTGTCAGACAACTTTTCATGGTTTTATCTTTACACTTAAAACAACGGCCTGTTTGTTGTAATAAGAACAATAGTGTCTAAGTGGCAAAGCATATCAAATGTAACACTGCAAAGATATTTTCTATCTAAGATGATAATAATTAATTCTCACATTTGTACCATGGAATCCTACTTGTAATAACACTATAGGTGACACGAGAAACTCCTAGTGACTGCTAATATCAACACCTGTTAATTATAACAGGTAAGAAAATGAAGCTGAAATCACAGCATCTAGTTCACGTTTCTCCATTTAGTCACATTTCTTAAATATTTAAAGAATGTGCATTCTAAATATCATATTGCAACTGTTTACATTTATTTTCTCACTGCCTTGACCAAAGAAGCACTACATGATCCATCATTTGCAGAGTATGCATGATGGTCCTATAAATATTCTATTACAGAGGGTTGAATCATGGACTTAAGATTCAGAATGTGCTGCAAACACATTTTTTGTGCAGATGAATAAGAAATCATACTTTTCTTCTTGTTTTGTACAAAACAAAATGTGTCATTACAGTTGAAACACTCACAAGTTATGGTGCGTTCCAGTTGAACTGGGAAGTTGGAATTCCGAGCTCCCAGTCGGAAATGTCAGCTGGAGTCGACATGGCTGCTCCGTGCATCAACAGTAGTGAAGGCTGTAGTAATATACTTTGTATTAGCACTTCTGTCTTATCTGTCTGTCACTAAATCAGTTGTACTCGCAGTACTGTCCAACTTCTGTCTGTGGACATGTAGCTACAGTGTTTTTTATGCGCAAAATACTGCATAATGTGTTGTTATGTTGCTAGAGCTAGTAAATAATGGTTTTCCGACTTATTTACTGGAACGCAGTTACCTCGGGTGCGACGAGAGTCACAGCTCCGAGCTCCGACTTCCGAGGTCAATGGAACGCAGCATTACTAACAATGGTAAAGTATGATGCAGTGTGTACAGTATGTAGAGGTTTACTGAAGCTGAAGGCTGGTGGGAAGTCTGGATTGAATTGAAAAGATCATTAAGTGTAGAATTTGTAATTACTTGAGAAAGTCAATGTTATTTTTCTGTACAATGACATGAATTTGTATATATGGATCAAGCTTTCGCTTCTCTGTCTTTTTGTTATTTAATTTTTCTGTATTTTTTATTATTGTATTATATCCTTTGTTTTGTTGAGGTTGTTCGGTCTGTTGATATGTTGTGTGTTTGCATTGGTTTGTTTGGTTTTGGGAAGAAAAAATAAATAAATCACACTTTTCTTGTTGTTTTTGTGCACAACAGAATGTGTGATGTCACTGTCCAGTTGAAACACAAGTTACTAACAATGGTGAAGTATGATGCAGTATGTATCATCGTGGTCTGGTACATAATGCAGCACGATCAAAGTAGCAATGAAAATATTCAACATCTAGAGACCATCTTGCGATGGGATAACACCAGCCGCGACGCCAACTTGGGCCAGGGGTGTAAAGTGTGTGTGTGTGTCGGTCGGGGGGGGGCAGCAATGAACTCTGAATGAACTCTGCCTTCATTTTGATCTGAACTGCACAAAGTTTCATGACTGTGTCTTGCACGGCTGTGATGCATTTGCGACGCGCACACACACACACGCACGCACGCACGCACGCACGCACGCACGCACGCACGCACGCACGCACGCACACACACACACAC
>JAOVVB010005810.1:0-17052 GCA_028570985.1 Heterobranchus longifilis | reverse complement strand
CTCCCTCCCTCCCTCCTTCTTCTTCTTCCTTTCTCACTCTCTCCTCGCCGCTGCCGTGATGATGCTATGCCTCCACTCTCAGGCGGCACGAGGGCTCAGGCAGCCTTCGGTTCAGCTCAGAGTGGTTTCTCCAGCCTCATCCATGCATACAATATGTTTCAATACGTCCACGTGCTCGCAAGACGACTCCCTCTCCCTCTGCCCAGCACTCCCACAGAGTCGTGACATCACTGAATGTGAAGTGTATTTCCTGTGCCAATAATCCAACACAACACTGTCCATCTCGAAGGAACGTGTCTTTTTTTAGGTTTACGTAAGGAGCAGTGTAAATGGACGGATATTCAATACGTTGTGTATGTGCTTTAGAGGCATGCAGGGTGCATGGCTGTAAATCAGCAGCGGGCGTCGTTCAGAGCCTCTCTCATCTCCTGCTTCTCTCCTGACTTTCCTCCCTCTATCTACCACTCTCTCTCTCTCTCTCTCTCTCTGACAGGAAACACTGATTGCATTACAGAAACATCAGTGCAGCAGCACTCTAACACAATATCACCAACACCCACACAGAAGCCTTCATCACTTAAAGAGACAGAAAGAGACAGAAAGAGACAGAAACAGACAGCAAGAAAAGTGGCGAGAGCGCTGCTCGATAAACGACACGACGCGACTTTAAACATTTCGGCCACCCAGATGTTGGGCTGGATATCAAAGCTCAGCGATACTTTGTGTTGTGTCTTTACGGATCGAGATGTGTGCGCAGCACAGAGTGAAGGAAGCTGGCATCAAATGTTCAAATCGTTGATGATATCAAACCACATGTTTGATACTATTTATGAGCAGCATTTTTTCAGCAATAGCCAATCAATGTACTGTAACTCTTTCTCTATTTCAGTCAGACACACTTACATCAAGGCTTTGGCCATTTACAGCAAATGGTTATAAAGTTTTGGCGAGAAAAGGCTCTGCTCTTTGAGGGAGAAACTACAAACGAATACAAGAACATTAATTCTTAGTAAAGTCAGCTGGTAGCCAAGCAACTGATGAATGAGCCAATCTCTCTTGACTTTTATTGTAATTTAACTTCTGTTGTATATTTATGCCTCTTGATTTTTTTTTTGCATTACTTGCTTTTATTGTTGATTTCACTTGATCTTACTATGTTTATTGTACCAAAAATACCAAAGCAATATCCTTGTAGGTTTAAACCTACTTGGCAATAAACCGAATTCTGATTGTGAGGCATAAATGAAGCAGCTGGTGCAAGCAGCAATGTTATTATTACTGGAGGAGATACCATGGTTGCATCCGAAATTCCATCCTAGCATGCTATTTAGTACGTGAGATTTTCTTTAGTATGTCCAAAACCTTAGTATGAAACCAATAGTATGCAATGTGCATGCTATTTCCTGCGAAATATTACAGTTTGCAACACTGGACACCAGCCAGCATAAATATCCCACAATGCAATACGTTCATAACAGACAAATGGACAGCCACCAAAGCAGCTCTGTAACGTCAATGACGCTTCAATTTACATTTCTGCTTATTAAAAAATCAGCGATTTTGTCATGTGCGCCCGTCGGATTAGCTGCTTACCTCCAGTAATTTAAACATTATCTGGCGACGACGGCAGAGCTGAGGTTGGCACAGGTTACCATGGTTACGTGTCTAACTGGCGAGGAGGCTCACGCGGAAATTATAGATCAGTGCGTACGAAAAGGTCGATACTATTATTTATTTACACAAAAGTATGTTGAACGATAGTACACATATCGAGTATAGTGCATAGTGATTTTGGACGCAGCCCGAGTCACAAGGGACACACAGGAAACATGATGTGGAAGACTAAAGCTACGTGTGGATTTCATGTTCTGTAGTACTACGGTTTGTTTGTACTCAGCATGACCCACAAAACTCCGGCTCCTCCCACTTTGCAATTACACTGAAACTGAGTAAATATAACAAGGGCGTGCTTTGTTGTGAGGGTGTACCTAAGAAGATTGGCTGGGATTACATAAATACATCTTGTTAAGGAAAAAAATGCACAATGCCTTGTGTTTTTAACAAATGCAGATTAACTAGCCTGGAATCCCAGACCTCTCTGCTGAGTTAATTTCTTTTAGTTTGCACGAGTCGGGCTCACTCCTCTTCAAACAGACTGCCATCCACTAAAAACTTTCACAACCGTTTATCTCACATGAGGCGGGTTTAAGTTTATTTTAGTGTTCTGTTCAGCTGTAAAATGAGGGTTTGTGCCAAATGCATGTTGGTGTTATGAAAAAAAGCTACCATGTTAGTTACCTGGAGACTTTCAGCAGAAATGAACACAAAACGGTCCAACTAGGAAGTGCCGATTTCTCGCCTAAAATGTTTTCAGAAACACATTTCAGTGGACTGTTCAGATGCAAAGTTAGAAAGTTTGTGACCAAGCCACCGTTTTTTTTCCTGTTATACAAAACAGACAAAGCGCCAACCTGCATGTGTCTCTCAGGGCGTTGTTCTGACTGGCTGTAGGTCTATGCAGCTGCGTCCAGAGGCATTTTGATCTTGGAAATCGAAAATGAACTGAGAGGTCACAGACTGTGAATTAGTCTGGTGATGCCATGGCAACAGATTAACTTCAAAACTAGATATATTCAAGTAAAGATACAAACTTAATATTGTATTGTTATTATCACAGATTTATGCTACATTTACATCTGCTCCGACCTTTTTTCACTGTATCCGTACTAGTATGAAAAGATTTCAAACCATACCCAGTGCTACCCAGAGTGCCTCCTCCACAGAGCTGAATTCATATTTTACCACCTTGTGGCTGCTGACCTCTCTTGTGTCTACGGCTTTATGGAAATAAACACAGTGTGACCCTCAGCTCCCCAGTTCTGTTGCGCTTCCTTCCACCGCAGAAACACTGCTATTTTTAAAACCCCAAGCAGCCGCCCCACAGGTGGGTCACAGCTTACCAGCTTAGCCCAAAATGCCAGAGATCTGAGCTATGGGAGGCAGACGGATGGGGCAGCTGTCCAGATCGGTCAGACGGTGGACATTCTGGGAATGTGCAAGCGGTTACTTGCAGAGGGGTGTGGAGCGGTGTCAGGGCCCAGCTGCTGGGGGTGTGTGACACCACGAGTACTAACATGTACACACACACACACAACAACACCTGCAGAGCTTTGGAGTAAAATCAAGGTTCACCTGGAGAGTGATTTTGTAATTTTCTGATTAAATCTAAATCAAGGTCAGTGACAAGCCCATTCAAACCTGCCAAAGTTAAACAGACACCCATTATAGCTCGCCCTTCCTGCCCTTCCCACGCTCTTAAAAAAAACACTGTCATCTCAAAAATGTGTCACACAAATGCCTCAGAGAGGACACAGCCTGTTTACTATGCACGCACTCACCTGCGAGGGCCTTGATGCGCGAGCGCTCAAACAGCCGGGCAGAGCTGTTGTCATTGTCGAGCTCCTCGTCGGTCAGGTCGAAGCGGGTGTTGATGCGGCTGTACTGCTGCGTGATCTCCGCATTGTCAAAGTCTGTGGTGGAAGTCATGGCGGCAGCCAGCGTGGCGAGCGGGCGAGGGGACGGCAGGCGGCGTCCTCAGATGATCTGGGTGTTTAGGGAGATGAGTGGCGGGGACAAAATGACAAAGTGGACCTCGAATACTGGAGGTAGTCTGAAACAGAGGAGACACACAGACAGTAGAGGTGTTATTATGATTGATTATGATGATTTACTGGGGTTCAGCTTTGACAAGAATGAAACTGAGAGGTATGTTTGTATGTGTGTGTATATATATATATATATATATAGATAGATAGATAGTAGACTCAGTTTCAGTTTATACACACACACACACACACACACACACACACACACACACACACACACACACACACACACACACAGATTTTTTTCAATGATGGAGGAGGAGTTGATGTAATTTTAAGAATTTTTAACTTAAATATTAATTTAAATATTTTAAGAATGTCTTTAAGTATAAAAATATAAATACACAAATTAATTTAATTAATCGTAATTTTATCCAAATCACAGGGGGGCGCAAAGGCAAAATATGTGTAAAAATACCATTTTGAATTAAGTATTGTGGTGCTGCAGAGATGTCCCGGGCCCGGCCTACAAATCATATTCTACAGACTTAAGGAGAAATCTTTGTTTGGTCCAAAAAAGAAATCACACCAGGATCATTTTAATATACTTTTCAATGAAAATGAGAATAATGATGCAAAGATGATCATTCCCTCCAGTATTGTGAATCACATCACAATTACAATATCAATCAAATCTATCGCAATTGGATATTTTCCTCATATCGTGCCGCCCTAATACAGATGTTATAGAATACATAGATGCAGGCTAAAAATACTAAGACAAACTGCTCTCTGCTATTTCAAACGCAAACAAGACATCTCACTAATCACTGAGAATTGGGGAATCTGATTTATCTGACGATTTGTCTGATGATGTGCACTATTAGCAATCTAGGCCATCCAAATAGAAAAGAATGAGTGACACTAGGGCTGCAACCAAAGACTGTATAAAATATGGACGTGGTCTCCGTGACGTCACCCATAGGTTTCTGAAGAGCCAATGTGAAGCTCAATGTGGGTGTTTTCAGCCGTCGCCATCTTGGCAGTGCCCGACTCTGCCTAACTCCCGGTGAATCCAAAAATGGGCAAAGAGGCGGAGCGCGGGTGGGCCAAATGAAGCCTACAGTCTACGCTTGGGACCTGTGACGGCACCCACCTGTCACTCAAAGCGGCGAGCCCTTAATTATACATAACTTTAAGCCTTAATATAATTTGAACGGGTGAATAGAGTTGTCATGAATTAGTTATAGAGACCAAAACCGTTTTTGTACCAAGCGGTAAACATGTTTATTTCTGCTGTAAAGTTGTGCATTTTAACATGGGGGTCTATGGGGATTGACTCGCTTTTTAGAGCCAGCCTCAAGTGGCCATTCGAGGAACTGCAGTTTTTGGCACTTTTGCGACTGCTTCATTTTTCAGGCTGCCGCTTGGTTCCAGCTCAGCAACTGTGAGAATTTGCTGCTTTTCCTTCCTACATTACAGTAAATTTGGGTTTTGGACTGTTGAAAAAAAAACAAGACATTTGATGACATTACATTGGCCTCGAGGACATAGTAATGGACATTTGTTTTCACTGTTTTCTACTAATAATTGGCAGATTAATCAATAATGAAAATGGTTTGCAGCCCCACTGTAGGGATAGGAAAATGATGCTGACTTGTACTGTCTCGCTGCAGTTTAGTTCATATTGGAGAGGGGCTGTATCTGTATCTGGCATGAGAATGTAATTTTGGCAATTTGAAGAAATCTATGTGATCTCAGATGGTATATTTTTACATGCCCTATCATAGCTTTCAAATGAGCCCTACAAGCTCCTGTGCCCCTCACAATCTCCATTTTGTGCGTGTCACTTTGCTCAACTGTCAGCCTGCAGTGTGTGTGTGTGTGTGTGTGTGTGTATATTCTTTGTGTGGAATGGCGGGTTGAAGGGTAACAGCTCAGATAGCTCTCTATCTGTGTGCAGCATAGCGCTCTTATCATGTCTCACAGGGGGAGGGCAATCCCTCTGTACTGCAGGACATGACGAAACCACTTTCTTTTGAATGATGCTGCTCACGTAGTTTGAACTGCGAGTGCGTGTGTTTGTTTCCGTTGGGTTTTTTTTTTTTAAGAATAGGCGAGCAAGGTGAAACGAGGTGGGGGATACAACTTGTGTTGATACTGTACTGTAAACACAACAGAGAAAAAGGAACATGACAGTGTCCTCATGTGGCACTGACTACGTACAGCACTGAATACCACATATTTTGGAACATATTTTCACAACAGTGATTTAAGTGATAACATTAATACTGCAATTAGAGATAAATCTGCATTTATTCGAAATTATATTTATGATTTTGCAGTGGTGGAAAGTGACTAAAAGTACAATATTTGTAGTGGAGGAAAGTAATGACCACAAAGAAACCTAAAACAACTACAAACAGATGCAAAACAACCACAAAAAGACACAAAGGGACTATAGAGACACAGAATGACAAACAAGAGATGTAAAACTACATAAGAGACACAAAATGACAAGAATAGACTCAAAATGACTACAGAAAGATATAAAACAACCACAAAGAGACACAAAATTACTACAAAGAGACATAAAACAACTACAAAGAGACACTAAAAAGACAAGAAAAGACGAAATGACTTCAAAGAGACAAAACAACCACTAAGAGACACAAAATGACAAAAAAGACTTACTAGAAAGACACACAATAACACAAAAAAAGATACATAACAGCCACAAAGAGACATAAAACAACAACAAAAAGAGAGACAAAACCACCACAAAGTCTGGTGGTGGTGGGGCTTATTGCATATGTGAGCTCAGGGCCCATTGTCTCATAATCCGCCTGTGACCACTCAACATATGTCTCTGAATTATAGTGGACTACAAAGTAGCAGAAAATAGAAATACTTGAGTAAAGTGCCTCAAAGTTGTACTTAAGTACAGTACTTGAGTAAATACTTGGTTACTGCTGTCATGGTGTCACTACAGAGGAGCATTCACAGAAGAGGCCCTCAGTGATGCACAATGATGGCTCCCTACAGGTCTCCCTCCTCTCCTGCTCAGTATCAGCCCTCTGCAGAGGGTTGTTATCGGCCCGGGATGCTCCACCCACAGCTGGGGATCCCCTTATCACCTCACACACAACCTGGACAGGACCGCTGCACAACACACTCAAACTGCACAAACCCTCTTTACACGGCGTACAAACCCCGTATCCACAAACCGTCAGCTGTTTACAAAAACCTCTAAGACTCTAACCGTGTCGAAGGGCTGACTGACTGCTCGCTTCCGAACACAAACAGCAGCAAATTGAGTGTGTGAGCCGGGACTAGTGCTCAGCGAGATTGTACCAGGCTCCATTTAGAGCTGTATTAAAGAAAAGCTGGCCTATAGACAGTCCTGTGACGGAAAGTTCACCGCCTGCCACAGCAAGTACAGTGTCTGTCAATAGTGAGGTGTCCTCTCGTGGCGTCCTTGAGCAAGAGACAGAGCTCTTACAGTAGGTCACCCTGCCAGCTATAAGTTCCTGAAATGTAGAATAAAAGTCCAAAAATAAGATGAAATCACTATAATTAGACTGCTGAGCAGGAGTAATATATGCAAATGCTTGGTGCACATTGGTGCACATGCAGATCTCTAACTAGAACTACCACCTTGAGGTTGTATGCCTCAGTCAACCAGTCAGTTTACACCCATGTCTGTCTTAGACATTTGTGTGAAACTTTGTATGAAATTCTCACATGTTATGTGAGGTCATAGTGACATTTAACCACCAAAATCTAATATGTTCTTCCTTGAGTCTAAGTGGATGTTTGTGCCAAATTAGAAGAAAGTCCCTCAACAAGGCGTTCCTGAGACATAGTGTTCACAAGAATGGGACGGATGGACGTGAGGTCACTGTGACCTTAACCTTGACCTTTGACCTCCAAAATCGAATTATCTTCAGCCGACGCGGAGGCATAAACAACAGTACATTACAGAAAACTACAGCAGCAACTATTGTTTTCCTTATCAACTAACCTTTCAATTTGTTCTAATGTATAGCTGTAATGATTAGCCAAATAATCAATTAGAAAATTAATCCGGAATAATTGTTTTAATCATTTTCACGCAAAAATGCCAAGAAATGGTTGCTCAGCTTCTGAAATGTGAAGATTTACTGCTTTTGTATTATTTTATATTGAATTGAATGTCTTTGAGTTTGGGACATTTATATAACATTTTATAATAATCACCTGCATGTGCAGCCCTAATTAATTAACCAACTGGTAAGTCTATTAAATGTCAAATGATGATTTTTAAAAAAAGTCGTTTGTAATGTCTAATTAACAGTCGAAAAGCCAAAAATATGTCATTTACAATGACACAAAGCAGAAGAAAAGCATGACTTAAGAGGCTTAAAACAGTGAGTGCCTTTTTTTCTTGATAAATGAATTAAACGATTAATTAATTATCAACGTTTTCACGATTAATATTCTGGCAATGGACCAGATTATAACCAGCCGATTCAGCCCTACATGTCTGAATTCTAACAACATTAACACATAAATGATGTCATCGTATTGTAAGTCATATTATCTGTGTTACCACTATGAGGTTATTGGGCATGAATGTGATATGAGGTTGATAAAAATAACAAACTTGTAAGTTATTATTGGCTTCTAAAACAAATTATATAATACTTTGGCACCCCTCTTGTATTTCTTTCTATCACCTCTAGATAAAGATCTCAGCACATGGTCCAGAATTTCATCATTTTTGTGGCTGCACATTTTGAGATGATGACTTAAGAGGCCCTGGATAATTTCTCAGAAGTAGTATAAATGTCAAGAGGGATGATTAAAATGTCGGCTGGAATTTATCCAGATATTCAAGTGCTGCTTGACCTCAGAAAAAAACCCACATATTACTTTTTTTAAATCGAAACTCATGTTGCATTGCAATAATGCTACATCAGTTGAGATATGAGGTTTTGGAAAAATTGTTAAAATGTGTGAATGAGATTTTTACTCTTAAGATTTGCTGAGTTAGAATAAAACATTGCATTGTTTCTGAGGTGTGAAAAAAACTTTTCTTTGACGATAACCTTTCCGCTGTTAGCACCCACTTCCCTCTTTTGTTGTTACTGCAAAACTACATTATGCACAAATATGTACGATTTAAGCATCAAACCGGCACCAGAGATTGAGTAATAACTCTGGAAACAAATGCTCTCAGCTGTAAGTAAACTGTGTTGGTGCATGCACCCTGAGGAGCACAACACATTATCTGGCCAGGAGTGAGCACATTATAGCAGCACGGAATCAGATGGAGAGGATGAAATTAGAGACGGGTGTGGTCATGGAGATGTGTGACCTACAGTGTGTGTGAAACTGTAGCAGCAACTGGACGGAGGAGAGGCAGGTCCAGCAGAGAATAAATCTGAGACGTAAACACAAAGTGGACAGAGATCAATATGGAAGAAGAGGAGGAGGAGGGCTACGTCTGCAAGTCTGCAGCTCTAAAACTCTCCTCATACAGCCAATAAAAACATCAAGCTAACTACTTTAACAAGATATGAGGAAAACATTGGGGACATTGAGCACAATCCATACTGTACATTGATTATGTACACAAGCTGTGAGAAAGGTCCTTTGTTGTGGTCAATAATGTTTTGACTACAACAATACAGAGCCTGGTTATAAGCAATCGATAGTAAACTATTCCTGAAGTGTGTTTACACAAAAGTCCTAGCTCGTCCAGACATGGCGACACACACTCACACACTTGTCCTTTTAAGGGGAATGAAGGGGAGCGTCTCTTTTGCTCAGGGAATGTTTTTTTTTATTTCTTTGTTTTTTCAGAAGCCACAACACTGTTTCTGATCAAGGAGGGAGTAATCATCGGTAGGTGCTTTAAGAAATAAAAGAGAGGAAATATGCAGTTGTGGAAAGTATCTGGGCTTAGGTTAACATCAGTGGTGGAATGTAACTAAGTACATTTACTCAAGTCCTGTAGCTGAGTATAAATTTGAGGTACCTGTACTTGTGTATTTCCATGTTATGCTGCGTTATAGGCACTTCTACTACATTTAAGAGGGAGATATTGGACTTTTTACTCCACTACATTAAATTGACAGCTTTCGTTACTAGCTACTTCACAGATTAAGATTTCAAATAAAAACCATATGACAGGGTTCTAATATATTACAGATTAAACTATCCCAAAGCATAAACATACTTAAAATAAATAAATTACCTCCACCTTGACCAACTGCAACAGTAAAATGCTAGACATTAATGCATCAGCAATAATAATCAAACAAGAGAATATACAGTGGAAGAAAAAAAAAAAAACAGTACTTTCATGTTGATACTTTTATATTTTGCTAATTGTGTACTTTTACTTATTTATTTTCTATTCAGGACTTTTATATATATATACTTTTATTATTATTATATAATATATATATACTTTTATTATATATATATATATATATATATATATATAATTGAATATTTGTCATAGTGCCGTACTTCCAATTTTACTCATGTATCTAAATAATTTCTACACAGGCAACTTTTGGAGAGTGCAATTCTCCACACGCAAAACATGCGCAGTGACGTCATTGTGCGCACTTCTACCGACTCGCTGCTGCCTGTTTAAAACGCTCAAAGATAACAAAGTGATAACTCAAGATGCAGCTTAACTAAAACACAAAACAGAGTGAGTCACTTTAATAGCAGAGTAGGCCTACATTAATTTAAAAAAAAAAAATTAGTGTGGAAGATTTTTTTAAAACGATGTCATTGTTAAAGATGGCAGCCTGGTCCAACAGGTGGTTTGGAGGAAACTTTTAACTCCACTGCAAACAAAGCCAAACAATAGCAGCCTAAATGGACGGATCCCTGACAGAAACTATTTGGCCAAAGATCAATAATTTCATTTAACAATGGCGCAACTCTGCTTTCAATTTACACTTACTTGCTTCTGGATGTTGTCCTGTCCGAAAGTGTTTATCTTGAGCCTTCTCCCTGCCAATAAAGCAATTATAATCCCATTGAAGCAGCTGGGGTCAGAGCGGACGGACACGGTCCTGCACGCGGGGACGAGGGAAAGGGGCTTTAGGCGCCGCGCGCTCCACGGTCATTCCCGAAAACCAGCGACTGACCCACCCTGCCGGGTTAAAAATAAAGTGGGCGCATCCAGTACATGATCTGTGCGCGCGCGGGGGACGGACATTCCTGACAAGAGCTGGTGACTCTAAATGGCAGAGACACTTGTGATCTCTTGTACACCCCCCACACTGCACTGCACCCCGCCCCAACAGCAGGGCTCTAATCGCACACACAACACCCACCGAGACCCTCTCACAAATGTCACCTCCACTGCTGCTTCTGCGTGCCATTCACATGCAGGACACACAAGACATGCACACAAGTCCTGCAGAAAGATCCTCACATTACAAAGGATGTCCATCAGTTACAGACAGACTGAAAACACCTGTCAGATCATCTCACACAAGTGGTGGAAATTAACTAAAAAGGACTTGAATATTTCCATTTTATGCTACTTTATACTTATATTCCACTACATTTCAGAGGGAAATATGGCCTACTTTTTAGTGCACTTTTCAGATTAAGATTTTACATTAAAAGTAGAATTACAGCTTGTGGCTCTATGCCTCCACCCACCAGTAAAGGTGCAGTTTACATCCATGTCTGTCCAGACTCATATAATATGTGAAAACTTTGTAGGAATTTAATGAAAAGTATAAAGTGTATTTTTTGGCGAAAAGTGGATGATTCACACACATCTTCAGGCGTTGAATAATGGCCAGAAAAGTGTTTCTGCAGGACATTATGATGTCACCGTGAAGTTGACCTTTGACCTTTTGGATCTAAAATGTCATCACTTAATTTTATCCTATTATATATTTGTGAGAAATGTTGTCATAATTAGCATATGAATTCTTGAGTTGTGGCCAAAAAACATGTTTTGTGAGGTCACAGTGACCTTTGACCACGAAAATCTAAATCGGTTCAACCTTGAGTCCAAGTGAACGCCAAATTTAAAATTCCCTCCAGGCGTTCCTGAGATATGTTCAAGTGAATGAGACAGACAACCCGAAAACATAATGCCTCCGGCCACGGCTGTCGCCGGCGTGGAGGTGTAAAAACATATGATGAGCGTAACAAATTAAAAGCATCGTTAAACCCTTAGGTGGTCCTTATTTTAGGTGGTTAAAATACGTCCACAGAAGTACATTGCTTAGCTTCCGTGTCAGGATTCCTGTCTGTTTCTCCAAACCGGGGGCGTGCCGACCGCCATCTACTGTAGGTGAATACACTGACTACGGAGAAGTACCTCATACAACCCCACTACAAAAGATCCGAACTATCCCTTTAAGGATAATTCTGGGAACAGCCCTTCACACAAACAGATGATTAAAAAAATGGGAGAACAACATTTCACTTTAAAGTTTGTATTTTATTCATAAAAAATGGCCAAACACACGGGCCACATAACATCTTATTAGCAACAGGAAGCAGGGTGTTTATAATGAAACACATTGTCAAAACATAAATAACTTTTTACAAAATGAAATGAGCACTTAAAAATACATAGAAAAAGATATCAGTACAAAAAGTTGTCTCTATGTTCCTTCACTGTGTCTTCAGTATTTGTGTCTTTTTTTCTTTGGTTCCCCCGGGAACATCTTTAGTCAAAACAGTCCTGAACCTTCAACTACTCTAAATAATATGGCTTCATATCTGGATACAGCTGACTGAGCTTTGACTGAGAACAGTCCTGCCTTTGATCAGCATCTGCATAGCTTCAACACTGTACAAACAAAAAACAAAATCATTTGTTTTTAATATGCAACATTAATAAATGCATTAGCAGTTTTGTGCAAGCAGCTGTAAACACAGCACCGTGCTCTGCTCATAAAATATAACCCCATCACAATTATAAAACACATTCAACAGCATTTTAAACAGAAGGCAAAGAAGAACAAAATAAATACGACAGACTTCAGAAACAGGTGCGAAAAAAGGCCTTAAAACTTAGCTTATGCAGATTCGGGGTACCATACTGTGTCCATATCTTACTGCAGCTTTAGTAATGAAATAAAGGGAGGTCAGAGGTCAGCTACACAGCATCATCCCCGGATCTTCAGCATCATGCTGCTTGACTTTTTGTATTCAAAAAGTTCTCGACTTTCCAACTTACCACCTCCCTGTTTTGCAACGAAACTGTTTTTAAACGGTTTGGTTTTCCTGCAGAGTGAGAGTGCTGCTGAGTGGTTTCAAATGTGCAGTGCTACATACATTACAAATAACGGCTGAAGAGTAACTAAATTATTCAACACATAGCTTAGGGACTGTACGAAAATTATTGGGGTAGTAGTTATATTTCACTTTGTCAAAAAAGCAAGGCCCTCCCCAAGGTTATTAACATCTTTAAACCTTTAAAAAGTTATCTTTTGGATCATATACTATGATATCACAAAGTTCTCCAATATGACCCCTTTAAATTAGTTCAATTTTTTAATGAATAATATGGATATTTTTCTATGTATATTGGACTGAATATATAAAGTGAATATAAGGTGAATATAACCCATGTTTAGTTTTTATTTTGATATGCTTGTGTTATTTACATTGGCTATTTTCAGTGTTGCTATTATTATTATTATTATTATTTCAATTTGTTTTGATTTATACATAGTTTCATGTTGAATCTTTTTATGTAAAATGGGATGTGAAAAATAACCAAATAAAGAATACAATCAAATAAGAATCAAATCAAAATAAGAAAAAAAAAGAATTAAAAAAAGGTAAAAAGCCCCCCAAAAAATCTTTAAAAAGTTGTTTTTATTGTAACTATTTTCTATATTGCAAAAGGAAGGTTGAAATAAAATTTGTGATGGGAAGAAAATAAAATAAAAGACCTTCCCCTGCTCTCCCCCAAAAGACTACCCTACTTTCAGCCAAAATAAAAATGATACCCACCCCCCTTTCCACCCTTAATAATTTCCGTAGAGTCCCTTACATACATTCACCTTTCCCCATTTAAAGTTCATTTTCTGCACATTTAAGGATTTTAAGTGATTAAAATAAGCAGTGCCTGATGACATAAGTACATATATGTACTGTAACAAATCAGGATTGGACAGTATTTGCAAATATTTCCTTCATGTGTTTGGATGTGGTTCACCTCAGTTGACATTCAAATACTTTCCCTTGTAAGTACGTGTCAGTGTTCCAGCTTGCATTTTATTGTCAGACCCCCCCATCATCTATCCAAGCAGGCCGAAACAAAGCAGTTAAGTATTTGTTAAGTATCTGTTGCCTTCCGTATATAATCTCAGGTGCATCGACATATAACAACAAAGCTGGCTGCATCTATCTATCATAGATAGATAGAAAGTAAACACTGGTGAAAACACACTTGCGTAGTAAATATACATCAAATAATCAGTGTAACCTTTGATTAGCTGTTGACCAATTCTTTGACTTCAATTTAAAGGTTCTCTAGCTACGGTGTTGACCTTGTTGACTTCTAACATATTTGGCTGTCCATGTTACAATATGGTAGAAATCAATAGAATTGCAGGGTTCCTACACAGGAATGCTATACTTTTCCAGACTCAAATTTCCAGACTTCACTGCAAATTTTTCAATCCATATTTGACATTTGAATACAAATATCTTTACGTGTCCGCAGGGGCGCTTTTTGGACGTGAGGGATCGCGCCGCTCCTCAGCATTGGACGCTTGATGTGCGTCACACAGAAGCAGTCCATTTCTCTCCTGTGACTATAAATGACCAACAGAGAAATAAGCGAGAAATAAGCCATGCAGATGCTGAATCTGTCTTCATTTTAGATCGACAACGGTTAGATTAAAATATTTTCAGGAGTTTCCAGAGGTGGCGAGTCTGGCTGGATGCCCCTGATTTGCATTAAGTAGCAAGGCGCTACCAGAATGCATTGCATGGCTGCTTACATAGACAATGAATGGGAAGTGTGAAAATGATGTATCATCACACAGTGGTAAACATTTTGGCTCCAAACGCCATGAAAAACACATTTCATACATATTTTTTATAATATTATATTTTAGCAAACAGAATAGGGGCAATAATCTGGAAACACAAATATTTTTATATACTCTCTTTTCTTTTTTCCATACTTATCCAGACCTGGAAATGACTAAAATCACATTCCATACTTTTCCTGTGTAGGAACCCTGTTATTGCTAACAGGCATCAAGGGATGGCTGGTACTTACCATCCCTTAGACTTCTAATCAATCTTTGGTAAAATAGGATTATGATTGTGACAAGCATTCTTGTACATCACAAATATAAAAAAATACAGTTTCAATATTTTATAAAAAAATACCTTCATATATATATATATAGATATATATAGATATAATAAAAAAAAAAGCTGCTTCAACGTTGTAACTGGGAATCAATATAACAGTGCTCTTAGATTTAAAAAAAAAAAGTCAAGTAAATAAATTTCAGGTGCAAATTGAAAAGACAGACTAACTCCATGCAGGAGATAGTCTAAGTGCTCACTGCTGATGCATCTTCATGCGTCCTGCGGATTTGGCGAGAAAAACGTCAAGATCAGCGATGACAGCTGCCTGTCTCCTGGCAACAGTGTTCAACAGTCGGTGAGGGAAGGATGGAGTTCCCAGGTCCACCTGGAGAAGAGCAGAATGATACGGCCATGACAGAGGGCTGTGACAGTGTGGGTTTTTGTCTTACTGCGCTGAAAAAACAACATATCCCCGTGGTTTGGTGATTTCCAAAACAATGATTATTGTGTTTATTATATTTCATGTCACACACCATGTGCACTCCTGTAACTTTCACCAGCAATAAATAAAAAATAAATAAAGATAAAAAAATTGCAGTGATGACGGTAATAAGCTCATCAAAGGTGCAGTATTTTTATTATTTATTGTGGTTATGTAGTTATCGTCACAGCCCTACCATGAACTTTTTCACATGTAGCGTTGCCTGGCAACCATCCGAATCCAAATCGAAGGCAGAATTTAACCTGCAAATCACCAACTAGTGGACTTTGCTGTTATCGGCTGTTCCAACAATAAACTTCAACTTTGGAAGAAAAAAATGCAAAGCAAGTCTCCATGAAGTCAATTTCAGTTAGCTGGAGTCATTGGTGCCATTGGTGAGCTGTAAAGCATGTTTACTGGCTGAAATTCCACTTTTATAATTTCATGTGCATCACATTTTTATTAAATGGCTTATTTAATTTGAACACAAGAAACTGTAGATTGCAAGTTTGTTAGTTCATAATTATTAACTACCAGGTGGGTTTAATTCCTCCAGCACGTTTTAATTTATGTATGTTGCTCAGGACAAACAAAACATGCAATAGCAACAAAACAATGGCACATGGCTAAAGTACAACAAATATTACTTAAGCAACGGGAGGACATTCTTCAAAAACAAATAACTTTTGACTTGTCTGATTGTAATAACACAATTAATTTAAACATAGATGGGAGGTTTAAATAATACTTAGGCATATAATTCATTATACTTCCATTCTTACATTCAAACAAAATATGAAACTTGTCGTCCAGACGACACTGTGGAGGCCGGACAGACAGCAGTTAATTTATGTTTTTTTCTGCAAGTGTTTTGAGACTTCCACATTCACACAGATTACCTTTATCCGTCTATGATCAATCCAAACATCTGTTCTTTTATTAGCAGTTAAAGTGTGGCAGTATATCAGACAGCAAATTAGTTCATGACAACCATATCTCACCTGTAGCAGGTAGATGACCCTGGTGGCTTCCCGTCCACTACGTCTAATCGGCTGCAGGACCCAGCAGCTGGGCATCATCTCGGCTCGGACGGCGTCCACACTGGGACGAGGCAGAGACTCCTCGAACACAGACTGCATTGCCTGCACGCACAAGCCACCCTGAGGCAGAGGGCATAAGAACAAAAAGATCAATAAAACAGGCAGTGCAGCCTTTTGATCAGCCAAGAGGCAGCTGTACTCTGACACTGATAATCACAGCACTGCCTCTGGGTCAGTGTTGTGTCTGGGAGCACTATTTAGCATCTAAATAGTATGTTCAGGGTGCCTACACGTTTTCCATTTCAAAATTCCAGACTTTTTCATACTAAAGTTTCCAGACTTCTCAGTAGATTACGTAAAAGACAAGCTTTCTTTTCCTATTTGGAATCCTGAGCCAACCAGGCTCTATATTTGGGATGGCCAAGTCAGCCCTCGAAAAACTAAAGGTGTTACTACCTACAGTATACTCATATTATTTTAACATATTGAATACATATTATGTTATTGTCTCCCCCCCATATTTTTTAGTTTCTTTCATAAATATCAACTGAAAATGAGTTGAAAAAAGTTAAATATTTAAATTTTCACAGTGCCTGTGCAGCTTTGTTTA
>JAOVVB010005800.1:0-17053 GCA_028570985.1 Heterobranchus longifilis | reverse complement strand
AACATTTTAAAGGCTTTAACACACACACACACACACGCACACACACACGCGCACACACACACACACACACACACACAGCGTGGTGCTGCTGTACTACAGCTAGTAAACTGACCTGCTGCACAGAAAGCCTGGCTGCATGGATCTCTGCAGGGAACTGGACTCATGCAGTAGTAAATATTACATATGCATATGAATGTATCTGTAGGCAACGGGACCAGATTTGGGTATCGGAAGGTTTCCGTTGAGCCGGCTTTGGTTGCATGCAGGTAAACAGTTTGTTTTGAGAGGAAAATAGGCAGAAGGCATTGACCAAAATGCAATCTCGGAAGCCATCGGCTATCGTCTGGGGACGATTTAGCTTTTTTATTTCCATTTTGTTGTTATTTATCTGCATTCATATGCAGATATCTGTTTGTAGAAACATCGTCTCTCAAATGCACCTCCATTCTCGCGTTTCAAGTTGCTAATCGGACCATAAAACAATGACTGGCGCATGAAAGAGGAAGTCTTGGCCTGTATATCCACTGACTACACATACTGTACATCCATGTGGCTACACCAGAAGCCCAGAAATATTGGCTGTTGCCCCCAGAGGCTAAATTAGGTTCCGAGATTGACTCTGAGGTTGTTGTTGTTGTTGTTGTTGTTGTTGTTGTTTCCCGTAACGAAGGGACTTTGAGAATGGGAACACAGACTTCCTGTCAGAACTAAGGCTTTATCCAGGCACTGTTCACCCGTTAAGCCAGATTGTGCCAGCACAGTTTATCAATGAATTATACTGTCATTGGCAAATAGCACATTCATATATTGCACATTCCTGTCAATATTCCTGTACATATTCCCTAAATTATGCAGCTTCATAAAGAACGTACTGTTTACCTACTGTTTTTATCTGTTACCTACTGTTTTTATTTATTTGTTTATATATCCTTTTGTGTTTTTGTGTTCTTGCTATGCACCGTATCACCAAGACAAATTCCTTGTACATAAAAAATACTTGGCAATAAAAACGATTCTGATTCTGATTCTGATCATGTAAGCCAGACTACCTTTGTTATCAGAGGTGCCTTAATATGACTTTAGGCTCTGGGCCTACGGTCATTTTAGAAACCCTTCCCTCCGTTCACAATATGCCACGGCAACATTTATTCAGAACCTCCGTCAATGGACAGAGACATCGTAAGAGTGCCCTCTTAATCAGTGAATAGAATATAAAACTCATCAATATAAGACAATATGTCAACAATAAGTCAAGACAAAGCTGGTTATCAGGCCTGTGTGCACAGCGGCAACACAAGAAGATCTTTTCACTTCAAAACCTGCAAACATCACAAGCAAATTCACATCATTTTTGTGTAAGTTGTTTTTCCTGAATTGCCTTCCAGCCTTTAGGTTGTTAAAATATTTGGTCTTTCTCAGTGTGTGTTTGCCAGTATGGAGTAATAGATCTGTGAGAGTAGAATAAATGTCTTGTTTGATGTGTAGTGCTGTCACCATCACCACACCGTCACCATGTCGCTGTTTTTCTTGGCTGCGTACATACTGCAGCTGCCCTTACAAAGTATACTGCTGTATGCAGTATGTATACAAATGGGACATACTACTTCATACTACATTGCACTTTGAACTTTGACCCTCTTGTTCATATATGCTGTGCAAAGGATTGTGGGTCAAAATAACCAGAGAAGCATGCTGGCTTGCATACTGCAAAATGTGACCGAATGCAGTAGGACATCCTGGTATTTTTGACATATTGCTTTTGACATACTATGTATTGGGACATACTATCTTTTTTCTGCCATACTAATAGTACAGTAGTATACGCACAGTTTGTTTTGCACTAATAACTGACCGAGGCCTCGGGCTGTTTGTGTATGATTGTAAGGTTTAATAGTGGGGTGACATTACACAGATTTAGCATACTTTTAAATATACCCTAATGGGGTGTTCAGACCAGATGCGAATAAAATAATCTACTCGCTTAATTTGAGTTTGGATGCTGGAACCTTCTGTTTTGACTCGCATCATTTGCGAAATTACTCGCGACGCTCACCGCGGAAGTTCAGATATTTCAACTCACGAGAATGAGCGAATTTGCGTGATTCGCGCCGCCCGACCGAGCTCACATCAAATCTCATCTTCACATTGACTTTATATGTAATTCATTTGCGCGAATTAATTTATTTGCGGCCAGTGTGTACACGACATTATGTATAAATCAAGTCACAATGAATTCATATCGACTGAACAGAATGTTAAGTGTCATCATTAAAATATAGTAAATTAGCATATAATTTCATGGTAGTTTTTTAACATTTCTCCTCATAGTCATGACATGTGAAATGTCCTTAGAAGGTGCGTGTTATCTTCCAGATTATTACTTAAAATACATTATTTAATATGCCATTTTATTCTCAAAGAAAAGATTGTATCCCCAGGTCAAACGTTTTTCAAATACAAAAATACAAGCTCTTAAAGTATTTTGTTACAAATTAGGCCTATACATCTTTTTCTGTCCAGCAAAACACAAATTACAAAATGCTCAAAAGTAATTAAATACACATTTCAAATACATTTAATTAAAATACTGCCCATCTTCTATTCTTTTAAAGAAGAATTTGAAAATGTAAATCAACCTTGTCAGGGCATAAAAACAACGATCTATTGATCTTTATGAATCAAGACCCCGTAGTCTGACAATGGCATAGCTGTTAGTGGTGGATTTTTTTTTTAAATCCAAAATCGGAGATTTGGAGAATACTAGGCTACGTTCGCCATATCAATTTCAGAAGATGATAATATATCACTGTTGTGTTTAGAGCTTGTTTCTGCTGCCCTCATGAGGTCAGAAAATCAGTCAATGTGGTTTTAAGGAATTGAGTTTTAAAGGCCTACCAAAAAACAGCCTACAATTTGGCTTGGAATGAACTATTATTGACATATGGATGTAGAGTTTTCCAATAAGACACAGAAGTTTGGTGGTATCATCTATTGGAGACTTTTAGTATAATAATCGGCCCATGAAGTTCTGTCAGTTTAAAGAAAACAAACTGGGGAGATAAGTAGAGAAGTGGACAAAATAGTGCATTTACAGAAGAGAGGACCAAATGTGTTCATCAAATCACTGCACCGGTTTTTCCATCTCTCCGTCATCTGCGTGTCAGCCTGCAGTGCAACCGACCTCCACTTTCTACGGCTATTTTTTATTATTGTTGTCATTGGTAAACATCACACATCTGCCTACCCAGCTCGGCTTCCCATTGGTTTAAAGAATTGTCTGTCGCGGTACTTCCGTCCGTTTGGCCGGTTTTGATTGGCCGATGCGCCTCTCCTTTTCCTCTTCTTCGCGGCGGTGGGTCGGAGCCGCTGTGTCCCCGGTCTGGCACGTTCCTAGCCAAATTCTCCACGGTGTAAAATTGGATCCCCCCTTTTTCACAAAACCAAAAAATCCCCCCTTCAATTCCCTGCAACCGCTTATACGTTTCCGCTCAACACACACCTCCAAACCCCCGGTAGATACTTGTGAAGATGGCGGTGGTAAGCGGGATGTCGGGGTCGGCTGTAGCCCGGCTGGAGGGCCGAGAATTCGAGTACCTGATGAAGAAAAGGTCGGTGACCATCGGCCGGAACTCCTCTCAGGGTTCGGTGGACGTCAGCATGGGACACTCCAGCTTCATCTCCCGGCGGCACCTCGAAATATTCACCGCGGGGGAAGATGGCCCCGGCACGGGGGACTTCTATCTCCGATGCCTCGGAAAAAACGGGGTGTTTGTTGATGGGGTGTTCCAGAGGAGAGGGGCGCCACCTCTCCAGCTTCCACGAATGTAAGATTAATATGGCCAGTTTGCTCGAACCAAAAAAAAGTATATAACATATGTAGGCTCGTGTGTTATTGTTTTGTTGTCCCGCAGCGATGTTACACGTGCTGTGAACGGTGATGCGTGCTGCTTGTTTGTATGGCGATAACGTCACACGAAACCTCCATGCCAAATATGCTAGTGTAATCATGCCGCTGCCCATAGCCAAACATAAAAACACCTTTAACTTGATTCATGACCTTAATTTTTATTGTTTGGGTTATCCGGTTTATTCGGCATACAGCAGACGGCAGTGAGACGTCAGACAGTCATGTTTCAGCTATCAAATAGTGCACTGCTGTCTCACGTTAACTTACTCGGCACAGTGCATTAACGTGATTTGGAAGCTAGCTTTTTACGTAAAAAAATTTAAGATATTTCTTTCTACCTGGTGTTTCATGCATGCCGAATTGCAGAGTGGCCCCTAACCATTCAAACTGTCTTTAATACATGTTCCCAAATGTCTGTATTTTCTGACAGCAAGTAAGACACGTTAAAATGGCAGAATTGTAATAGAATTTGGTTAGAGTTGTTCTCAAAACTACAGAACTTCACTTAAGCTGCTGTCCCACCTAACATGCTAGCAACACATGCCAATAGTTGAACTTGTGCTTGCATAGGCAATGTTTCTGCAGCACATTTGACTTACAAAAAGAGAGTAGTGATTCATTCTTGTTATATACTGGGTACAACACAAGTTTAAGGTGTTACAACAACAACAACAACTACTACGATGCTAAGGTTAGTACTGTAGTTAATTTGATCTGGCTCAATGCTAATTTCGCCACATGTACCCTATCAGTATGTTTACACCACTCAGCTTCTTTTAGTCTTTTCTTCTTCGCCCCAAAACTCACCTTCAATTGTTGTAGTAACTCCCATTTAAATATTTAGGTAGGATATGTCAGTGTTGTCACCATGCCATCGTAGTAATTCATTTGAAGGTGTCAGCAGCTGGTCCAAATATACTCTATTAGTAATAAATGAGACATGATGTGTTACATAATGGTCATGGTGAACGTCCATATTTAAACTGCGAGGCTGAATCTTGGCCTCAGTTAGACTTCCTTGGCGTGCTTGTTGCCAGGCAGGAGGCTTCAATGGCATTGTAATAAACATTGCATTTCATACTTATTTAATTGGTATCCAAATGTAGACAAATGCACATTTAAATGTATCAACTTTAAACACACACTTTATGTTTTTTGTTTGTGCTTGTCTTTGGTTCTCAGGTGTTGTTTCCGGTTCCCCAGCACAAGTATAAAGATCACGTTCACAGCCCTGTCCAAAGACAAGAAGGAGCCAAGGAACGTGCCGGAATCACCGGTCAAGCCCGTCCAACCCCAAATTTCCCCACTGACCATCAACATTCCTGACAACATTGCCCACCTCATGAGCCCACTGCCTTCACCTACCGGCACCATCAGGTTTATTTCACTTTGTTTTTGTTATACATTAATGCAGGAGTTAACAGAAACTTACATTTGCTTACACATGATGTTCATATTTATAGCATTCCTACTAGCGCACGACCGATATGGGATTTTTGGGACTGATACCAATACCAATTTTAGTGGGGAAAAATCCACCGATTACCAATATGGTGGCCAATATAGTGAATTTCTTTGCTTTTCTATGTTGATTTTGCATCGATAAGATTATGCAAAGGCTCTCAGAAGGTGCTTTCTACAACAAATGACTTTATTAAAGGATATTTAACATTATACATTATGAAACATTATGCATACAATCTATTACATTGTCAACCAATTCTAGAAATGAACACTGAGAAAATAAAGAATAAAAAAAAAAAAACATTGCTAAATAGTACTGTATGTTCAGGATCAGTCAATTGCTGACCATTTAAATAAAGAACTGTGTAATGACACCATTTCTGAATCACTCCGAACAACGTTTTCTGCATTATATGTTCGTAAAAAACTTTTTCATATCGGACAACATATATGCCAATACTGATATGTCTGTGACAGGCCAGTATCGATAATAT
This sequence comes from Heterobranchus longifilis, assembly GCA_028570985.1. Lineage (NCBI taxonomy): Eukaryota > Metazoa > Chordata > Actinopteri > Siluriformes > Clariidae > Heterobranchus > Heterobranchus longifilis. Next base: position 11,188 of record JAOVVB010005800.1, on the reverse strand, counting down.
CAGCCGACCGATATATAACAGTCTGGCTCTAATTCCTACAATGTTTATATATTTTATGGTGAAAAATACTAGTACTAGTAAGAGTAGAAATGAAAGATAAACAACAAAGGAGTAAAACAAGAAAATAATAACAGTTAAATAAAAATAATCAAATAAAGTAGGCTGTTTGATGATATACGCGCATATACATACATACACATTATGGCTGCACAATATGTTTTTTTAAAAATCGTCATCGCAATATCAACTTTTGCAATAAAAAGACACTAAGGGATTTTTTGAGTTAGTTGAAAGAGTATCGGTAGAAAACTGCTCTTTAAAATGTAACTATCATTCTTTTTTTAAATGGTGCCTTTTTGTTCAGTTCAATTAAAAAAAGCAGCAGAAAGACAAACTGATATGACTGTTTATCGCAAGTAATATCGGTATCGCAGTAGTCAACAAACTTATGGCATATTTTCCTCATATCCTGCAGCCCTATCCTGCTCTACATGAAAAGTGTCCTGAGATAACTTTTGTTATGATGTGACACTATAAATAAAACTGAATTGAAAACGTTGCTGTGTCGGAAGCTCTGTCCTCCTGTCTGCTTCTCCAAACTGGAGGCGTGCAGACCGCCCTCTACTGTAGGAAATACACTGACTACCTCATACAACCACACTTCAGAAAAATCTGAACTATCCCTTTAAACTCACCACTTAACATGTTATACCTTGTTTGTTTAATCTGTACAAAATGTTTCCTGTCTTTGTGCTACGCTAAGCTAACTAGCTGCTGGTTGTACCGTTATTTACTGTGGCAGCAAACGTCTCATTCCTCGAACCAGTAGGAATGAGTGAATATCAGCAGACTTTCACTCAGAGTGTAAGACAATATCAGCACTGACCAAAATAGTGGTTATATATTATCTGCCTCACGCCTACAAAATGAAAGCATCTGGATCCATCTAAAAACACTCCCATGTCATGAGGGCAGATCAGCTGCACATTTGTTCATTGTTTCATTGTTTCATTGTTGATTTATTCCCTGCGCTCTGCTCATCTCGTGCTGCATTCACTTGATACAGAACAGCTGGAGATCTGAGCGTTTAAAACGCCGCAGTCAGCGTTTACGTTGGAAACACTGCACCTGATGGAGATGTTTGTCCGGACGTGGATTCTGAGATTATTGATGATTGATGATAAAGTGTGCATCAGGGAATTCTACAGACCCTGCTTACACCTGGTTTTACGAACACAAGTGGACAGCCGAGACACATCAACGTTTAGTAGAGCTGTTCCCGACTCACAGTTCTGTCAGCCGGATCAGATTTGGCCGTTTAATGTGAAGAGTCGACTATTTATTCTATGACGATGGCTGTACGGCACGTAACTATAGGCAACAGCCAGATGCACAGACTGCTCTCTCCTCTAATCAGATGACTTAGAGTTGGTAAACACATCACATGTTCCTCTTTTTTCATATAGAGAGAGGGCAACTAGGGCTGGGCAATTAATTGAAGTTTATTTTCAATTACGATTTTGGCTTCTAACGATTATGAAAACAAGATGCAGCTGGTTGAAATGGCAGAGTTTGGGACAGAGAGAGAGAGAGAGAGAGAGAGAGAGAGAGAGAGAGCTAGAGAGTGAATCATCGACGGCCCGTTAGCGAGTAAAAAGCAGTAGCTAGTATCTCACTATCACTATCTTCATTCATATTTTAAGATGCTACAAATTATATCCAGCGACAAAAACGCCTGAAAAGCAGGAAGTTAAAACGAGAGTACAGAGAGTCGTTGCTATGGAGATGACAGACCGTCTCAGTTATAAAGGCAATTTTTTATTTATTTTTTAAGTTCAATAAAAGCATGACGCTTCCAGAGTCAGTGAGTAATCGTGTTAAATAATCGTGAGCTCAATGTTGATCGTTGATCGTTATTATAATTTTCGCCATAATGAAGCAGCCCGAGGGGCAACTACTGTGCATCATGGTGCATTGCATTGTGGTCTGGATCGCCCAGGGACCACCACGTTGACGGCTACGCAAATTTGCGACGGGCACACAGCGACAACAAACCAGAAAAAACTGTATTAAAACATGAGTGTAGTGAATCTGTTCTAAAGGCTCACAGCGCTCGATTAGCACAACGTGTTTTCCTGCACAGCTGAAACCAGATTTCATACAGAGGAATGAAATGCATCGTGTTTCTCACTGCCGCTGACGTCACGACCCCCTGCTCTGCAGACTATTAAACAACTGCCAGATTTTTGAAGGCCGTTCGGCGGGAGGTTCAGTGAGACCGCGACGTTCACGTCACGTAGTAAACAAACAAAGTTAGCCCTCAGAGCTAATGTGTGCCAGCTCAGCTAACGACGGATCGGAAATGTGCAACAACATTTTTTTGCCGACAGAAGGCAGAAGACAGCTGCCTCCGTCTCACAGACGGTCTGCAGGTCTAGGGCTGTCCTCGATTAAAGAAACTCTTAGTCAACTAACGCTCATAAGATTTTGTCATTTAATGGATGAATCTGTAAAACTGAGTTTCTCTACAAAGAATCCTGCAAAAGCACAACTTTAAATCTTGTGTTTACCAGAGATGTGCTCAGAAGTTTCTTGGAAATAAGTCATTCAGCATGAAAAAAGCATCAAAAAAAGACTAATTGTCGAAAGAAATCTTAGTCGACTAGGGCCAAAAAACTAAGAGAGGGCAGGTCTATGCAGGTCTACAGCTTCCTGTAAGTGACTGTGAAACACAAAAGCATGAAATAGAGGAGTGCTCACTCTGCAGCTCACTCTGGGGGCCAAAATGTCCCCAGAAGGAGCTGCACACTGACAAAAAAACAAAAAAAAAACGACTGCTCGACTTAAAGAATCTCAGCCGACTGATAATCGGAATCAGGTCTCCTGACCGGTGTCTCCAGCTGACCACTTGTGTTCAGATTTCGTTCAGTTCTGCTAGAACGTCAAAGGCCCTGCACACATTATTACGTTATTACATCCGCACTCTGGCCAGTCACGTTAGCGGTTGTTGTCAGTACAGCTGAAGATATCGCAGGTGGATGGTCACGCAACACTTTTATCCAACATTACATTAATGCAATCATAATCATAATTATATTATACTGTCATTGGCAAATAGCACATTCATATATTGCACATTCCTCTCAATATCCCCTGTACATATACCTACTGTTTTGATTTTTATTTATCTGTTTATATATACTTCTGTGTTCTTTGTGTTCTTGTTTTCACCAAAACAAATTCCTTGTATACTTGTATACTTGGCAATAAAAACAATTCTGATTCTGATTCTGAACTCGTCGCATGGGCAAGTTATAGAGCGTTGACGCGCTGTCACCAAAACAACCACCACGTCCCGCATTGATGATGAATTTTCCTGTTGCGTCCTTGTCGGGGACTCATCAGGACGAATAAGCATTTACACTACAAAAGATATCAAATGCATCCCAGACCACGATGTGTCTTGGTTGCGCCGTCCACTTGCGATCCGATCGCCCGAGACACATTTTAAAAACCAGGTGCAAACAAGGTCACAATGTCTCGATACTGCAGGGTGTGTGAGTGAAATGACAGCGGCTGGTTTGCTGTAAAACTGTGGGATGACAGACGAAGCGTGAGTCTTGAAAAACTGATCCGGAACAACCGAAATCTGCAGAAAACATCCTTCGCTGCATCTCGGCAGCTTTGCTTAAGCACTCCTCAAGTTCGATGTTACGCAACAGTTTTGTCACTCTGGATGTAGTCTCGTGTAGTCAGACTTCTCTCCACAGCTCTGCTGGGGGGGAAGTCTGGATTGAATGTCATTTCACTCCTGGATAGAGAAAAAAAACTCTCTGGCCTGTTTGTATTTCCTTAAACCATTCACAATCGTCCTGGGTGGCAGCACGCCCCGACGGCGCTTCTGCAAAATCGTGTTGGGAGGAAACCTGTTTACACCTCCACGATGATGTAAACATATTCTTTACTGAAAGAACAGAGCAGGCCTGCCTTATTACACCATCCAAATCTTCAAAACATGTCATTTTCAGCCTGTAGGTTGATAACTCGGAGGTTGTTGACTTTCAGAACAGGAACACAGACTTCCAGTGCGGCCAGGCTGTGCAGCTTTATCCCCGCACAAAGCCCGTCAGACTACTCTGGGCGTGAATACCGCGCCGGTGCACGGTATGTGCCAAAGAGGAGGTCCCAGTGGGTGAAGTAGGGGGCGTAGTTGACGGTGTGGAGGGTGTGGTGGGCTTGGTGGCAGGGGGCTCCTCCCAGGCAGGGCAGCAGTCTGTGCAGAGCCCAGGGCAGGTCGTAGCCACAGTGGTCCTCCACCGCCAGCCAGCTGTTGGCCAGGTGGAACAGGGCCTCGCTCAGAGGGTGGCAGCCCACCACCCGGGCGCTGCTCAGAGCCAGCAGCAGCAGAGACAGCAGCTCCATCCAGCTGCTGTCCTGAGCAGCCAGAGCGAAGGGCACGTGGTGCTGGTGGTGCAGCTGGTGGGCGCTGCGGTACAGCCAGGGCACCCTGACAAGGAACACACAGACTGCTTACACTCTTAAACCACGGCTGCGTTACTGTGTTTTCATTTTAAAATGAAAACGATCTCCATCCATACGAGCACTGCAGCACCGTATCAGAGAGAATCTCCGTCCATATTAAAACACGAACACTGGGCATGCACGTAGCAGTGTAAACAGGAAGCAGATCGTCTATTCAGCGGTTGGAAACATGGATGTATTATAAGAACTAATAATAATAATAATAATATTAATAATAACAACAGAAAATACTACGAAGGAAGAACAGCAACAGCAAAAAGTAAGAGCAGAGTAGGAATGGGACGATATGAAAATTTCATGTCACGATTATCCTGACCAAAATAAATGACGATTCACGATATTATCCCATTAATCAACAAAATATGTTTACAACTCTTAAAACGGCACTAATCACTTTACCTTACATTTTGATTTGTTGGGACTTTTTTCTCGAAACATTCTGACTTTTTTCCTCAAAACATTACAACTATTTTCTCATAAAATTGCGACTTTTTCTGTAAACATTCCGTCGTTTTCCTCAAAACATTACAACTTTTTTCCTTGAAACATTAAACCCTTTTTCTCATGAAATTCTGACTTTTTCTGTAAACATTCTGACTTTTTTCTCAAAACATGACATTTTTTTTCTCATAAAATAGTGATTTTTTTCTCTAAACATTAAGACTTTTTTTTAAAGAAAGAAATATTGTTATTGCATCTCAGACAGGACGCTGCAGTAAACTGCAGTCAACTAGTGAAGATATTCATGATTATCCCGATAATGGAAATTCACCACGATCAACTTATTACAATTGTTTTTTATTGTGATCCACGATAAAATCCATTATTGTTCCATCTCTAGAGCTTTCTTTGCTTGGAGCGACGACGATGTGGAACTGTTACTGAAAGTTAGAGAAACAGAGTAAATACAGCGACATATTAGAGCGGTACCGGGAGCGTTATCTATCGGAGGATGTAGCCATGGCAACGGGAAAGGAGTACCCAAACAAGAAGGATGAAATCACAGAAGTTATGCAGACCTATCTAACTGATAAGACTGACTGTCACCGTGTCTCCGCTCGTCCGTTCAACAACACGTGTTTCCAAGCGTCTCCGTTTTAGGGGCTCTGAAACGTGTACAGTAATGTGTACATAAACGTAGCAAAACGTTTTAAAACGAAAACGTAATAATGTGCATGTAGCCTCACTGTTATGGATAATCACTAGAATATTCCCAGAATGGTATAAAGTCAGTGGCAGTCTACTCAATAGAAAGTTAGTTCTACTAGAATACCTTTATGTGGTGCACACACCCACCACGAAAACAAGGATTTCTGCGAGTGAATTACATATAAAGTCAAAGATGCGATTAGACGTGACTTCCCGCCGGGCGGCACGAATGACGCGGCGCGAAATCGCTCATTCGTTTGGGTTGAAAAATCTGAACTTCCGCGGCGAATGACGCGAGTAACTACTACAGCTACTACAAGTATTACAAATAATGTTGCGTGTTATTGAAAGGCAGCTGTCAGGACCAACATAAATAGGTAGGACAGGATGTGCTGCAGCTCCTTTTCAGACTTTGTTTTTTTAACTTTTTTTGAGGGAAAGCCATGATAAACAAACTGTCGTACATGCTTTTATCTCCTCTTGAATATTGCAACAGCCTTTTATCTGGTCTTAATCCGAAATCTTTAAACCGTCTACAAACTGTACAGAACTCAGCTGCTGGGCTTTTCACTGGAACCAGGAGGGACAAGCACGTGACACCCGTGTTACCTACACTGGCTCCCTGTTTGTTTTAGGATTATGATTTTAAGATATTGTTGATGACTTTTAATGCTCTTAATGACTGAGATCCAGACTCCCCTAGGAACCAGTGTGTAGTTAAGAGATCCTCAGGCAGAGGTCTCCTGTCTGTTCCAGGGGCCCTGATAAAAACTAGAGGGGACAGAGCTTTTTACAATCCGGGCCCCGAGGCTCTGGAACGACCTGCCTGAGGGAATCAGGCCGTCTGAGTCAGTGTCGTCTTTTAAGTCTCTTCTAAAAACAGATTTGGTAACACTTTACTTAAAGGTCATGTCTATAATGCATTATAAGATCATTCATAAGACATTACAATGCATTCATAAAGCTTTATAAAACTATGTTTATAATCATGCATGACAACTTATAACAAGGATTATAAAGTATTATAATGTTTTATAAGTGCAGCATTCATAATGTTTTATGCCTCCAGGACAAAGTGACAGTAAACATTTTACAGCTCGGTCTTAAAGAAAATATTATACTTTCCCTCCCGAGCTCTGCAAATAAAACCTGCTACAAATAAAAAGTTATCACTGTCACTCTGTCATGAAGGTATAAAACATTATGCCCACCACTTATAATCCTTGTTATAAATTGTCATGCATGATTATAAACATAGTTTTATAAAGCCTTATGAACAGACATGGCCTCTAAGCAAAGTGTTATCACATTTCCTGATTTTATCTGAGCTGCCTGTTTGTTTTATTTGTATTTAATTTTTAAATGTAATTCTATACATATTTACCTTCATGTATTTGATGCTTTTCTTTTCTTTGTATTTTAATTATATTTAGTTAGTGACACCATTCAATTAATTATGATTACCGCACTTTTGATATCTCACTCAATCCTCATTGCAGTTACATCACTGTCTTCTTAAGACTCATCTGTATTTATGTAAAGTGCATGAGGTCATTGCATACACTCAAATGCACTCAAACACAATGTTAATGCACATTTTATATGGTTTTCATGTTTACTTTTTACATGTTATTATTTTAATGTTTACACAAAAATTGTATTTGTGTTTTTTTAATATAAATTATTTTTAAAGAAATGATTTCAGTGTGACATATCAGTACTTTTTAAACATTTTCAGCACATTTTAACAATGACAATAACGACATGTAAAAAGTAAAAAATATGAAACCATATCAAATGTACATTAACACTGTTATTTGAGCGGGAGAGAAAGCATCATATTTTGTTTAAGACCGAGCTGTAAAACAACCTTTAATGTCACTTTGTCCTGGAGGTATAAAACATTATGAATGCTGCACTTATAAAAACATCATGTCAACCACTTATAATATAATATAAGTTGTCATGCACAATTATAAACATTGATATAAACATTTAAACATTATATAAACTTTTATAAAGAGTTTTATAAAGCCAGTGTGACATATCAGTAGTTTTTGAACATTTTCAGCACATTTTAATAATACCCTGATAATACTGCGTGATAACCGTGATCATTTTGGTCACTATAATCGTGACATGAAATTCTCATATCGTTACATCTCTAGAGCTAGTAGAACAATGACCAAGCAGCAAAACACTGAATTTGTCAAAAAGGAAGCCTATTTAGTAGGTATGCTTGTTAAAACATGTAAAAATATGTATAACACAGACAGAGAATTGTTTGCTAAAATAACAGTTAAACTCTAAATTCATCCAAATGTCTTGTTTTAGACAAACTTCCTGCAGTTATGGTTATGCATTGAATATAATATGAAATATCCATAAAATATGTGACTTACTCAGGGGTCGTCAGTTTACTGAATGATAGAAAATGTGTCCCCGAAGGAAAAAGTTTATGAAGCAGTGGATTAAAACATGGAGCTCTTTAACATGTTTGGACTGAAGCTGCAGCAGCTGATGTTCTGCTCAAGTACATGCATGCTTTTTAATGTTTTCTGCTCTTGGCAGGATGGAAAAGACTAAACTCTGCAAGGAAAACCTTAAAACAATGATGCATAGCTTTGGAAAAAGATCCAAACTCCAATGCTCAAGGGCAGAATAAAGGTGCACACTGCTCACCTGTGCATGGACACGTGCCATATAAAGAACAGCATGTCAAAAAGCAGCAAGCACGCGAACACTTCCACGAAGAGCTGCCAGCAGGTCGGAGCCAGCGGCGGTAACGCGGCGGGGCCGCACAGCGCCTGGAGCAGCACGGTGGCCGGGAGGACGGTGGTCACGTATGTGGACAGCACCCTCCAAAAACAGTCCCACCATCGGCGGAGGGACGGCGGCGGACCCGAGCCCGCGGTGATCCTCCACGAGCGCACCCGCTGACACACGCTGCCCAGCGCGTCCAGCGCGAGGAACGGCGCGCAGAGCAGCACGTGCGCCAAGAAGGCGTAGGACGCAGGCAGGTAAGGAGAGAGCAGGATGTGCTCCTGTCCTGCTCTCACTGAGTCCCACAGCCCCTGGAGGATAAAAGCGTCTTCTCCATGCTCTGTGGAGGGCGCATTCATCACGGCTCCCACATCACCATCTCCTCCTCACGGACACAACTCTTCTTACAGCAAATCCACTTTTTAAAGAAGGAAATGCAGCCGTTTTTTAAATCCTTTTAGAGCTGATATCCTCATATGGATGATGTCTCCACTGTGAATGTGCTGCAGAAGGATCAGTCGTGGATAAACGTCCATACAAATGTTAGGTGCTTTCCTCCGCTGCTGCTCCTCCGTCAGTTTCTCTCCAGAGAGAGGAGGAGGAGGAGGAGGAGCACCGGATACATACACGGTGTAAATACACAAAGCTAAATTAAAAGTCTTTCTAGTCTGTTATGTCGATGTAAGTGGTAACCGAATAGGCTAAGTAATCCCTCTGACGGCAGCTCAGTTTTACGCACTAAAACCACCCACATGAAGTCTGGGAATGCGGGGGGGTTTCTGAGACTTTAGAGCGATTTTTCATTGATGAGGAGGTCTGATGCAAGAGGATGATTTGGACATTCAGGGATTTTTTCCAGAAAAGACAATTCCTCAGAACAGTATCAGTTTATAGATCTTAATATAGTTTATAGATCAGAATAAAAAGGAAATTATGATAAATGATTAACAACATCTCCTTGGTTTTCTTATCTTTTCTTTTTTTGTGTGATTTTTTAACAACTGCTACAAGATGATATATACTTGGTGACACATTGTGTAAGAAAAACAAAACGGAACATACCGACAATAGCAAAGAAATAGGACAACATTAGGCCTAATCATTTAAAAAATATAATATAAATGAATAAAAAGACGAGATTAAAAAAATAAAGTAGGCTACTGGACATGTATTTGTAAAAAAGCAGCAGAGAAAGCTGTATTAAGTGGCTAATTCTGACTTTTTCCTTTTTACAGAACAGCAGCGGGTATAGGGAGCCGAAGGGATGACGTAATTTTCCGTGATTTTAAACTACAGACTGGGGCACCCTACAGGGAATGTGAAGGTACGTCACAAATGTTGGTACTTGGGCAACAGCTGAGCATGACCAACAGCATTGAGTAAAGACGCACACCGCACGCAAATACGCACAAATCCACACAACAGCAGTAGCACTGCGTAAAGACGCACAATTAAACAGCAGCACGACCAAAACCACTGCGTAAAAGTGCATAAATGTGCACCAAAAAACCACAACAGCAGCTTTGTTTGGGCCCTACACAACCAGCTGACCACGGGCAAACACAGAGCTACACCGACATTATCTACAGCAAAGAACAGCAGACTCAAGGTAAACATGAAAACAGTCTACTCACCCTCTCAGTCCATGTCGCTCCTTGTTGATGCTAATAAAGCTGGAGACGCTGTTTTCCCATGGAATGTGTATTTCTGGGGCAAGTTTTTTCAAAACCGTTGAATCAGGCGGGCTTTGCGCAGATGAAGCATACTCCTTCAGTGATCACTGGAAACGTTTCTCAAAGCTAAAAACGTTTTTCCAAAGCTGGAAACATTTTCCAAAGCTGAAAACGTTTTTTTCCAAAGCTGGAAACCTTTTTTTCCAAAGCTGGAAACGTTTTCCAAAGCTGAAAACGTTTTTTTCCAAAGCTGGAAACGTTTTTTTCCAAAGCTGGAAACGTTTTCCAAAGCTGAAAATGTTTCTCAAAGCTAAAAACGTTTTCCAAAGCTGAAAACGAGTTCTCACGTGACAGTGGAGACCCCGAACATTAAAACAGACTAACAGGGTGTACATACCGGGATGAACCGAATTAATTACATATAAAGTCAATGTAAAGATGCAATTAGATGCGAGTTCTGGTCGGGTGGCGCGAATGATGCGAATTCGCTCATCGTGTGAGTTGAAATATCTGAACGTGAGCGGCAGGAGTACTCTGAGTCAAAACAAAAGATTCCAGCATCCAAACTCGCACGAATAAAGCAAGTAGATTATTTTATTCGCGTCTGGTCTGAACACATGATGAGGCTCATTTAGGTGCCGATCAGAGAGAATGTGCTTTTCATGTTAAAAACACGAGGCGCTCCGCACTGCGTTTTTGTTGAAGCCGAGCCTGATCACACAGATGGCTTTTTAGCAGCCTGCATGGGGCTGATTTCTGTAGGCCTGATTGTTTTTCCTCCAACAATGCAGGGTGAGGACCTGAGGGATACTTTGCTGATTTAAATCCAGCTCTGTGGGCAGTGTGTGTGGCTGGAGCAGCGGAGGCCCGGTCCCGCGTACTGGAGCAGCGGAGGTCCACGGGGAATGGACACTGGACACATGAGCTGGTTTTAAATCGGCAAAGTATCCTGTTAGAAAGCTGAGGCAACACTTTGTTCAGATATGTCTTGCAGTTTTCCTAGAGCGATGTTAAAGTGAGCTAACATTAGCTTACAAAACATGTATCCCCCACTCGCTGTC
>JAOVVB010005767.1:0-17056 GCA_028570985.1 Heterobranchus longifilis | reverse complement strand
GCCCTCCCCCCTCCTCCTCTCCTCTGCTCTCCTCTCCTCCTCTCCTCTCCTCTCCTCTCCTCTCTGTGAAACAGAAATGGCAGACAAAAGGGAATAATAGTTAAAAACTTCAAATGTATTTATCTATTTATTTTTATTTAACCTTTATTTAACCAGGATGATATCCCATTGAGATTAAAAATCTCTTTTTCAATGGTGTCCTGGCCAAGAGAGGCAGCAGCAAAATAAAAAACACATGGAACAAGGAAACACGACAATTATAAACACAAGCAATGATAAAAGCAGAGTTAACAGAGTACAGAAAGAGATTACAGTCAGTGTCATAACCAAGTAAACTAAAAACACTGACAAGTTATGGAGTCATATTCTTTCATTTTAGTTTTAAAAGCATTTAGTGGGGTTAACTGATCAAGTCTCCACACATTCTGCAGTGTATTCCATGCTGTGGAGGCAGAAAACACAAAGGATGCTTTTTCAGTATCTGATAAAGCATCTGATAAAATACAACAATTATATAATAATAACAATAAACAACAACAACAACAACAACAACAATGTAGCACATGTAACTTTATATTTCACACCTATTGTTTTCCGTCTGAGAGTTGTTATAATCCCAAGATTTCCAACCTCACTTGAATGCAGCTTCATTTCACAGTGTCACAAAAAAAAAGAGAGATGAGGGACCGTGCATTGTTTTGAAGAGGCAGATGCATTGGCAGATAAGTGCTTGTGTTTAGTTGTTTTCATGTTACATGATTGATCACTGCAACGTGACATTGGGTTACATTTCTCCAAAAGTTGAATCTGTCTCAACCCCTGTGAGACACTCTTTTTCACTTTGTTGCTTTGCATTTCTGCAACAGTCAGGCAAACAGTTGGAAATAGTGAAGTGACTACCAGGAAATACCCTGCACCTAAAACCAGTGGAAACGGTTAACAAGTGCTTCCTTCTTTCCCTGCCTGAGGCAAGTGATGTCTGTTTGACAGTTGGTAGAGAAACCATACAGTATGCTATGGATCAAAAACGTCAACTTACAAAGGAGAGTCTCGAAGAACAAGGAAAACCTTCCCACAGATCAAAAGCACAACAATGTTTTAAAAATATATTATGTCATCTTTATGTACAGGAATCTTTTTTTTTTTTTGTAGACTGACTTGCTGCCTCTGGCTATTTTCATGACATAGCCAGTCACTTGAACAATGTAATGAATTACTCATACATATTACTCACTCATATTACTAAATATTCTGTCACTTTACTAATTACTCCACAGCAAAAGTGATTGTTACATTACTCAACTCTGTCACCAACACACACGGCACATATCCTGTATTCAACATTTTTAAATGAACAAAAAACAAGACAGTCTGGTTTGCATTTTGGAGGTGTTGTTTACCAGCGTTGTAGTACTCGAGATCAGTTTTTTTGAAGGTCAGGGGTCTCCCGCGTTTTTACTCGGTCTTGTCTTGATTTTATTTCAAGGCCGTTCAAGACCACAACTGCGGCGACATGACTGAATTGCCTGTGCATTGTCTGATTTATTTGTTAACGTCATTACTTGGATTGGATGTAAAACTTTCCGCTTCAAATTCAACCAATAACTTAATAATATTTTCTAGGGGAAGACAAGAGTCAGAAAACCTGAAAAAATATATTGTGTTAGGTGGATGGTAAAGGAGTATTGAATAAAGATGGTTCAGTTGATTTAATATCCTTATTGTTTGTTTGTTCCTTATTGTCCACACATAAAATGTACCTCTGCAATACCTTTTGATTATTTTATCAACATTTCTAATTGTACACTTATAGATACACATATATATTTATGGCAATAAAAGAGGTGAATTAAGAGGAATCTTGTTTTCTCTTAGTGTTTTTATGACAGTGTGGATCTTTCAGATCAATTTGAGGAGTGCCTTTGGTTTGCCTGTTCCACATTTTATCGTTTATCATGCCGTGACTCGCACTCGGTTTCGCCTTGGTCCTGATTTGGTCTCAACTCCTCCGAGTCTTGAACAACAACCAGACGTCACACGCAGCACGTTGCCTTAAGGAAGTAAACATGGTGGTCATGTAGGTGACTGAAGTCAGTGGTTATGGTTTAATTTATACGTTTATATGCTGTGGAAACCAGCAAATTCGTGAGCAGATAATAACGAGGACGCGGACGAGGAGAAAGAGAGGCAAATTATGACTTTTTGTGGAGCAATGGCCACTAGTTTCCTACAGTCGTGTGTGTGGACAGCGTACTGGACGGTGGAGTTGGAGTGGTGGGATCACAACGGACGCGAATGGCTTCACTCAAATAGATCTAATCCAAAATTTCAGGATGTTAAAGACTACTTTGGACTACATATTTGTCAGCGCCTCTCCACAACACTTTCACAGAAAGACACTCAGGTGACTCATCTCCCTGAGGATTAAAGGAGGAGGAGTTTGTTTGTGGTTGCAACAGGAGCAGGTGAGAGAGTGATGCAATGTAAGACTAATGTCTATACTAATATCCTGCATATTTGTGAATTCGGCTACATTTTATTAAACAAGAATGATATGGTTGTGCAGGCAGTCCTCTGGGACCTCCATGCCGTCAACACCGCCCTCACACAGAGCTTGATAAGAGGCGGACGGGTGTCAGAGCACCGGGACCAACGTGTGTTTGGAAAAAGGGGCTTAAAAGTTGCATGAATTCCAATATGACCGTTCAGATTGAGGTTGCATTGCAAAAAAATGCATCTAATTCAGGATCACATATCAAAGTGACCGAGATCTGGAAAAAAAAAAACAGATTTCTGTGTCCACACTATACTCTGACATGTGTCACATGTGCTTGTAATGTGAATGTTGCCTAATTACAACATATTACAACACCAACTAACATCACGTAAACTCTCCCAAAGTGAAAGCAAACAATTATCTTAATAAAAAAAAAGAAAGAGGGGTACTGCTCTGGCCAGTAGAGAAAGTGCAGTGCTAAGCTACATTCCCATGGTGATGACGTGTCAGAGAACATGATTTCATTTGAGCCGTTTTGACAACAGATCTGAGGCTGGAGCTGACCGTGTCTGTGCATGGTGCTAATCTCTGGATAATGTTGCTTTGCTGGTTTTTCTGCTCAGTAACACAGACCCTGATGGGTGTTTATAGGGGTACATGGATACGCGTTGACAAAAGACAGCATGGAGGATGGGGAGCGTAATGTATTTCTGCAGCTTCCATATAGTTCATCTAGAACTGTGTATGCAATATGTAGAAAAGTGAAGCAATACTTTTTACAGCGATCCTATGTGGAAATCACCTTTGATCAAATGCTAAAGCACTAACCAGTTTTCAAGTGTGCAGTAAATTAACCAACATCAACGCTTGGCAATTGTTTCAGAGCTGTAACATCATATAATATATTACAACACGCATTCAGATGATCACAACACACTCGGCCTCTTCATGCGGTTAGCAGCAGGTGTGCTGATGTGTTTTTCAGCGTAGCGTTTCTATTGGAGGTTACAGACAGGCTGGAGACAGACAGACTAACTGCTGCTCATAAACACTGAAACTCTTGGCTGCTACACTGAAAGCCTAATTGGAGAATTTGATCCACTTCACCAATTATCATTTTCATAGCTTGTAAATTATCCTGTAATATATGAATTGTACACAAGAGATTTAGGTTTCATACTGCGCTGGTCTTTGTGCACTGCGCTCACTTGCTACACACTCTGTGTGTGAACATGTGTATGCACGTGCACATTTTCTCAGTCATAAAAAAAGGGACATAAAAATGAGCAGTGCAAATGGTTTTTTATTCTTGTTTTAATTATCTGCAAATAAAAACAATCCACCACAGTTATCTTAGCGCTGTGAGGCAAAGTCCCCGCAGCCAGACAAGTCCTCTAAATAGTCTCGCTTTTGTGGAGCGGCCTCCCATTTCCCGTAAAGTCAAGGGGTGGGCTCTCTGTTCTCTTGCCGCCCCGTCCTAAATGTCTACATGTCCCGCACCATCTAATTCACAGGCAAATTAGGGAGATGATTTATGAGAATCAAGGATCAAAAAAGTAGACAATGTGGAAGACTGAGCACACCGCAAGTTTTATTCAGAACATATGCCGTGAAGATGAGAGGGAAGAGAGACAGAAAGAAGGGGTTGTAGATCAGAAAGTGTAAAAAAAAAAAAAAAAAAAAGAACGAAAAAACCCCCACATACACCCATGCTTCTCTTGGGACAACTCTGGGACAAGATGCACCATGGGAAGTGTCATCCCTGCTGAACGTCTTAGAATTTATGCTGTCATGTCAAAGGATTTTTCCCGGCACACGGAAGATTAAAATGGAAGTTCGCTCTCCGATAATCGACCCTGAGCTTTACCTTCAAGCAACGTTCAAACGGAATCTTTGTGTTAACAGCTAAAACCATCATGCACTTCACAAATGTACACATAAAGTGTTATTGCACGTCACGGGAGTCACTACACAACCAAGATACCTACTGACAGATCAAAGATTTACAGGAAAAACCTCGAGGAAACTAGAGAATGATTTAACATGATCCTTCCCGACCTGCTACTACAACAGCTTCCAAAACCTCTCTGTCCATAATCTCTAGTTCACATGAACATACAAGCAAAACCGCTGCCTCACAAAACAGTTACGTGTCAGGGAGAAAACACAGCAAATAATCTGGAAACACTTGAGCTCTTTTTATACTCCTGACATTAAAAACGAGTGTGGCCGAAGGCCAAACACACCCTGAGACGTTTTGGACTAATTGTTTCCTTCAGTCTCAAACACTCCCCCTTCAATCTCTTCAAAACTTCCCTTCCTTTCGCTCCTCACGGTGTGACCCCTCCCCTCCACCTCTCTGCGTCTCCTAATAGGTTTAAATAAAACCTGCAATTGGTCCAGTAAACCCTCATTATGGTGTTTTAATAGAATGAATTTAGGATAGTGCGGGGTCAGGGGTCAATGGGAGGTCCTAACACACAGCAGCTGTCAGGGGGTTTGGACTCTGATTGGAACCAGTGGAGTCAAACATCCTCAACCTCACTAAGTAGAAAACCTGGAAAATACATTTGGCCACAGACCAAAATGGAAAACATCCACCATGCAACTTCCAGAGGGGGTGTGATGAGTAGAGATGGGACAGAGAGGAGTAGGTACATCCATCACTGAGAGTTCGCTTTAATGTGTGTGTGTGTGTGTGTGTAGCTGGAAAATCCTCAAAGCCTAAAGATGTAACAATACCAGGTCCTACATCTTCCAACCCAATCGCCTGAACAAATCTTAGCATTGTATTTTTCTGCAAACCACAGACATGTTACATTTGTATATTTCATATGTAGCGGATATCACCATGGTAAAGCGTATTAAAAAAAAACAACTTTTTTTCCAAATCTTTATTGACAATCACTTTTATGTGCCAAACTATGACACTTGACTACGATCGCAGTTTTGTAAATTCAAACAAAACTCACAATTAGGCAACAAAACTATAGGTGGTTAGGTTCAGGAAAAAACATTGTGGTTTGGGTTAAAATGAGGATGTTTATGTTTCAGACTGTACTCCAAAACGATAGCAGTTCTCATTTGTTGTTATTCTCTAATATGATCCATATGAGCGTTTACTAAAATAGCGCCCCTTATATCATATATTGACGTTTTATTGTTAGGCGGCGCCCCCTAGTGTTCGTAGATATTATGGTGTCAGAAGTTGGCTTATGTCACATTCTGCGTGATGTGACATGTATGAATGAATGAATTAAGTTTATTTCTGTTAAAAAAAATTTTTTTTAAACAATAAAATTCACATTCAACAACCGAAAAAGTAATAGGCTGAAGCTCAAGGCTTATTTTTGCCTATCCTATTACAATCCATTAAGATAACCCAGAATATCAGCAATACAAAACATAGAAACATAGAATTCCATGTTATGCACAGGAGGGATATAATGTCTCAAATAAACTGATTTAAACCCAAACAACAACCTATTTTCTAACCCTGCCAATTGATTTGTTGCCAAAACCTAAACCTACCACAACAACGTCCGTTTTAACAACATTATCGGCATGTTTAAAACCGCGGATGTAACCTTTAGGCGTGGGGGTGAAAAATGCCCATATGGGTCGTATATACTCCGACTGCTAGGGGCACTATTTTAGTAAACGCTTGTATTAGAGAGTAGGAACAAACAACAAATATGGTTGTATGGACAAAACAAGGTGGTAAGTTTAGGAAAAACATTGCGGTTTGTGTTAAAATAAGGATGTTTTGTTACGCAAAGTTACATAATAAACGTAAATAACAAAAATAAACGGTTACTGTCCCGAATTCTCGTTAAAAAAAAAAACCCTCAAACAGCGGCCGCAGCCTCTCGCCCAGGTTACACACCAACCACCGTCTCCTCCACCTCCCGATGAGAAACTCAGCTCATTCGTGATATCTGAACTATGTCACTTTAGAAACACTGATACGACGCGTATGAAAAGTATACAAATGTCACATATCCGTGGTTTGCAGAAACGTACAATGCCAACATTTTATTCTGGCTGATATCTTCACCGTGGCTATAAAACATAGGATTTCCGTCTGGATCCCGGATCCTTGCCTTCCAGTTGCATTTGCTGCAACTGTAAATGTTGCGCTAATTACATTCTTTCTGAGTGTGTGAAACCAAAGATAGAAGTGGTCTGGTTGATGTGGCGCAGGGGTGAAATATGGTTTGTTAGCAGCCCAGGAGCTTGTTCCACATGTGGTTAGGTAGCGGTTGGGATCGTCTGGGTGAGAGGGAGGGCATGCCAGTCTCCCCGGTTCAGCATGTTTACACTGACTCAGTGTGCAATCAGTGAGAGTATTTAACAGCATGAAGGCCTGCTGTTTGGGTTAGGGTGCTGTGGTGGCTGCAGAGACACTATTCCGCATGTGGAATAGTTTTTAAAATTCTATCAGGAATTTATACATCATGCACAAACATAAACTCCGTTGCCCCCCCCAGAGGGCAACAGAGTAAAGAGGTGCCTCGGTGAGATGAGTCATTAAAGACTCATCTCGCCCAGGCAACCACCTCTTCACTCTGTTGGCCTCTGTAAGGCGATATAGGTCTATTATGACCCGCACCTCCAAACTTCAGAACACTTTTTACCCACGTGCCGTCAAAGAACTGAACTCTGCCAAACACTGACGGTGAATACGTCTGAGAATATTCTCCTGTGCATAATCTCCTGTGCAATAATGTGTTGCTGATTCTTACTTAAGACTTGTGCAATACATATTTATTTATATTACATTCATATTTGTATTCAGAAATTATATTTACAGCTGATTTTATACTTTGCGTGCAGAGCCGTTAATCGTTGTCTGCTGGTATTTTTTATTTGTATGTACCACTGAGGAGCTGTACTGAGATTTTGTTGTACAGCTGTGCAATAACAATAAAATGCATTCTATAATGTGTAACATTAAAATGTCTAAAAATGACTTATGTATTTTGTTGAGTTGTGTACTTAGATTACCCCAAATGTGTCCAACAAAGTTCAACCCCAGAGAAATCTGTCACTGTAATCAGGACACGCGCTGCGTCTTTAGGTCGCATGCACAGAACTCATGTCAGTTGCGTCATCACATCCCCTTTGCTGAAGCGTCAGGGTCCGCAGGAGTCGTGAAAATTAGTCATAAATTCACATTTTATCTGGTTTCAAGGCACATTTTTACGATACACTTTTTGGAACTCGGTAGCTTTAGATTATATAATTTAACCCACAGAAGGACTTTTTCCACTGGACGTCTGGGTCTGAAGTTATCAGAGAAACAAACTGAGCAAAAGTTAGCAGCAGCTAGCTAGCTCTGTTTGTACATTCTCCAACCTAAAGCACCGACGCGCTGAACTCAGTGTGAAACTGCTTTATTCTGTGTTGTTAGCGGTTAAAATCACCTGGTCCCTTTGTTTTGGAGAGGAGGAGACCTCTGTGGATAATTCGGCGACCGGTAAAAACCTCCTGAGCGATGAACACTGAGAAACCGACCGCAATAACTGACCGTTGTTATTATTTTGATTGTGTGACCCCTTGCGGCACATAATACGTGTTTCACAGGCAATATTTTGTTGGATGCACAGCAGACATTTATCCAACTTAGGTCCACTAACTTCATGACCTTTATGAACTCCTCATCCGGTTCACATTGTCCGAATAACTATTTTCTATACTGCACAATGCTGCGGCATTTCATGCCAATTTAACTGCTCAACATACTCTGTCCAATAACTTGGCGAGAGTGAAGAAATGTGCCTAAGTGTATTAAAACACAGAAGCAGAGACCAAAGGGGGGCAAGATTCCTGTGGGTGCCTGTGTAATTTAATTTTGTATGCACATTAGAAGCCAGAGAGTATAATTTACATGTGGGGTGGAAGTGACTAGGGCCCAGGAGAAATGGGCTAACATGCTCTGCTAAGGCCTGGAAAAAAAATAAATCTGAAAATCTTTACCCTGGTCTTTCCTTTGAGATGCATCTTGCAAAAATAGGAAAATTAAAACCTTCCTTCATTCTTTGGGACACTTAAGGTTCATGCGCGGTTACCTCTCCTCCGTTGCTCCTTCCTTTTCTAATCAAGAGCCCAGAGCCCACAAACTCTGGCCAGAGTTTCTCCCCACAATACAGGGAGGCATGAAGGGGGGAAGGCTGGAGTCTGTTTAAGTCTGTCTCCTTCTCTCTACCCAGAAACCAAGACTGTCTCACAGCTCAGCAGCTTGACGGCAGCTGTCACTCACGTTGGGCACATCCTGACTGACCTTCAGCATCATTCTACCTGAGATGTCCTTCTCTTAATAATCCATTAAAATGTCCCATATCGTAAAAGTGAGATTTCCATGATTTTTTAAAATTATTATTATAAAGCAGGCCTAGGTGCTATATAAATACTGTGAAGGTATCAAAATGCTCAACACACAGTCTGTATTCAGAAACTTTGCCTTTTAAACAAGCCATCAGGACTTCTGTAAGGTTGTGATGTCACAACTATTCTACTGTATACAGAGGTAGAAAGTGCTGCAGTGCCGTTACAGTCATTCCCCGGCTGCAATGACGGTGCAGAGACGCCGAGAGCGCAGATGCGGAAGACTTGAAAACACTGACCAATCAGAGCAGACTGGGCTTTTATGAGAGGGGGTCTTAAAGAGACAGGCGCTAAAACTGAGCTTTTCTAACAGAGGGTGAATACAGGTATATTCATACAGACAGTATGAGAAAAATAATGTGTTTTCTGAACATTAAAGCGTGTAAACATGTTCTAGTAAAAACCCAAAATACAAGTATGAACCTGAAAATGAGCACAATATGTCTCCTTTAAAGTGGCTCATTTGACTTTACTCATCACAGCGATTAAAATCATGTTCAAATATAATGCAGTTTATTTTTTCCCAAATATAATCAAACCAAATGAAGCACTATTTTTGAACTATGAAACACTGGTTTGATTATTATTGATTTGTTTGTTTGTTTGTCTGTCTGTCTGTCGGCAGGATGCATCAACCCTGAGAGGTTTTCCATGAAATTTCGTGGGGAGACAGGACTTGAGCCAGGAAAAGTTGATTCAGTTTCGATGGTGATTGGAAACAGGGATTTCCACCATTACATGTGAAACAAACAAAGATTTAATTACAAATCCAAAGGGAATGTTAAATGGATCAGACAATTTAATTCATGTGCAAGTGACAGGAATTATGTCTTGTGTGTTACAGCAAATTTATTAATTAATGGAGGTTTCTACTCCCCGGGTGCTTTCTGGTTCATTATCAAAATCACCACTCGCCTTATGTCAGAAAAAAAAGCATGTGAGATAGACATGTAATATGCACACATAACACATGCTCCAGTATTTCAGTCCTCTCTGCTGACACATGCATGCACACACACACACACACACACACGCACAGTAAATCCTTTTCCCTGAGTGGAGCGGGACGAGAGTGAAGCCAGAGTCATTCATGTTGGACAACTAGCCGCTGTCCTGTCTGTCTGTTCGTGCACACACACACACACCCACACACACACACACACACACACGCACACACTTGCACACACACATGCACTGAACTTGACCCAACCGAACGCCTTGTCAGCAGCTGTTAGAAAGACAGGCTTCTCGGGACAGACCAGAGGGGCTTTTCATTTCAGAATTGGTGATAGAAATGTTCCATTATTTTTGTCTTACATGTTTATACAAAGGCAGACATCATATACATTCAAATGCACTGGAAAGGCCCCTTTGCTTCTTACGCCTATTGTTAATCAAAGCCAAACAATGAAAACTCACCTTAGCCGTCCTTGCAGTAAACTCTGTATACTTCATGTAAAAGCCATAATTTCTATTATTTCCACGCAACAAACTCTCTTCCTCCCTCAGTCACCTGCAGTGTGCGTCGAGCAAAGCAAACTGCCGTCCAGCACAAACACACCTAGTCTTTTCACAGAGAAGCCAGTGATAAAAATCATCCCACAATACATGAACACAAAGACACCTTTAACAAAGGCAGTGATTCAATCTACCCTCTTATCTCCTCTGTTCTTTATATCTTCAGTGTCATAAAAAAAAAAAAGGTGGTGAGAAGTGACTTATGGATCACAGAACTGACATACTGCTGGGACAAATTAACTTCCTCTTCTGAATATGGAACGTTTATCAAAGCTATGATTGGGCTAACACAGGCCTGTGAAGTTGTTTTTTTTTGTATCGACGCAAACACATGTTTTAGTTAGAAGTTGGTTCTGGAGTGAGAGTTTTTGTTTCAGTGTCATGATTATTTGATTAGATGAGACCAGCAGGCATGCAGTGCTTAATAACACACATTGGACTTGCCTAAAAAGCATTGATGAATTATTGTTACAAGCAATTATTAAATATGGTTTTATACTCAAAGAAAGAAATGCAGCCATCAGTTCTAACGAGGAAGGATCATCCTGCCTCTCTGACAATAAGATCTGTCACACTTGACGTTAATTATACATTTGCTATAATTTGCAAGCCTGCTGCAAATTAATTTGTTACAAGCTCTGACACATTTGCCATTTAATGTTTAACCAAATTAAAAGTTTTTTTCTAAGAGACTGTTCTGTTACCCGAGAGAATAAAAACGTGAATATCAATTTTATTTTACTCTCAGCACGCCACAACTTTTTGTGATGGTCGATTCTTGTTTAGAGTTGGATGTTAAACCTCAACCTTCCTCAATGATCATAATTCTATTTCTTAAAAACAATTTAAAAAATAAAAATAAAATTGTATTTTCTTATGGCATTTGACATATTTATTAAGTCTTCGACAGGAAAAAAAAAAACTTTATTTCATTCTAAATGTGTCTATTTTTTTTATATTTTTTTAATTAAGTAACAATATATAATATTGTATAATAAAGTAAGTAACAATATATAATAAACACCCAAAGTGTTTTTTAAACATTTGAGTAATTACATTTCCTAACAACACTATAGAAATGTTTGTCACATTATGTGTTTTACAACTTTAGTAAAAACAGAACTGTCACAAATGAAAAAAAAAAAAAACTAAAATCATTATAATAATGAAGCCCCACATAAAAGCCCGAACCAATGGGGGGAAAGTGGTGATCTGTTCCAGCCAATCCCAGGCAGAGGGTGGAGTGACGATTTTAAAACTCCAACTCAAGTTGCTGTAACGTGTAGCTCCCCAGCTCACATTGTGGACCACAACTTTCACGACTGCACCTCCCATGACAGCATAGGAAAACACGACTAACGAAGACAAACAAACAGGGAAGCAGAAGGAAAACAACGGACTCGTATTGACTGAAATTGTTGAAGGAATTTACTGTGGCGCACCGTGCGTAAAAGGCGCACTGGCCACTTTGCTGCGCGCTTCAATTCTGTGGTAACATTTGATTTTCTTTTTTAATTGAAGATTACTTTTTTCGGGATTTTCATCCCCAAGGGGCTGAGCAAATAATGTTAAAAATGACAGAGGAGCATGACAAGTGTGGCAGCGACCAGCCCTGCAGTCCATCGGGCACAAACAGCTCCATGTCCCAGGACGAGTCCGACTCCGATGCTCCGTCCTCACCGACGGGCTCCGACGGCCAAGTATCCCTGCTCGCCGGTTTGGGCAAGAAACTGGACTCGGAGGATGACGACCGGTTCCCAGCTTGCATACGGGACGCCGTGTCTCAGGTCCTCAAAGGATACGACTGGTCCTTGGTGCCCATGCCCGTGAGGGGGAACGGATCTCTGAAGAATAAACCTCACGTCAAGAGACCCATGAATGCGTTCATGGTTTGGGCGCAAGCGGCCCGCAGAAAGCTGGCGGATCAGTATCCACACCTGCACAACGCAGAACTGAGCAAGACTCTGGGGAAACTGTGGCGGTAAGGCAACGGTTTATTTTATGTAGAGAAATGCAGCGATAAAGAGGGTTAAAATTATTATTATTATTAAAATAAAATAAGGAGGACACTCAGAGGTCATTGCTTTAGATTTGATGGAGACAATCATTTAATAAATACTATTTTACAGCTGTGGCTATTACATAAAATATAGATTTGACTCAAAAAGTTTTGATTTTTAATGTAAATGATTTAGAAGAAATAAATGTGAAATAAAAAAATAAATTAAAAAAAAAAGGAAAACTGGCATTTACTTCTGACCTCTGAACAATAAATAAGTTCCAAAGTAACTTTGGTCATTTTTATCAATTTTATCATTTTAATTTTGTTTAGTCTGACTGCATATATTTGAATATTCAATGTATTTTTTTCACCATAGTTTGCTGTCAGAAAGTGAGAAGAGGCCGTTTGTAGATGAAGCAGAGAGGCTCCGGGTTCAGCACAAGAAAGATCATCCAGACTACAAGTACCAGCCGCGGCGACGGAAGAATATGAAACCAGGCCAGAGCGACTCAGACTCGGGAGCAGAACTGGCACATCACATGTATAAAGCTGAACCGGGGATGGGAGGACTGGCAGGGATGACTGATGGACACCACCACACTGAACATGCAGGTACGATGTCAAATTTAATAGAAGAAGAAATGAGAAATAATGTAACACAACTAGTTTGAAATAGTTTTAGGCTGCTGTAAATTGTTTTAAATCATTTTATATTTGGAGTGATGACCCCTCACGCTTTATTTCTGACATTACTTTATTTGCAGGGCAGCCCCATGGTCCCCCTACACCCCCCACTACTCCCAAAACAGACCTGCACCACGGGGTGAAGCAGGATCTGAAACACGAAGGGCGCCGTCTCGTTGACAGCAACAGGCAAAACATCGACTTCAGCAACGTGGACATCTCCGAGCTCAGCACCGATGTCATCAGCAACATGGAGACCTTCGACGTGCACGAGTTCGACCAGTACCTTCCGCTCAACGGCCACGCCTCCGGCTCCTCCGCCCTGCCCTCAGACCACAGCCACGGGCAGGCTCCGGCGCCCGGTGGCTCTTACGCTTCCTCGTACAGCCACGCAGCCGGCGCCAACGGGTCAGCGTGGAGCCGCAAGGGCACCATGTCCTCCTCCGCCCCCTCCGAGGTGGGCCAGCACCGGCTCCACATTAAAACGGAGCAACTGAGCCCGAGCCACTACAGCGAGCACTCCCACAGGTCCCCCCCGCACTCCGATTACGGCTCCTACAGTAGCCAGGCCTGCGTCACCTCGGCCACATCGGCTGCCTCCGCCTCTTTCTCCAGCTCGCAGTGTGACTATACTGACCTCCAGAGCTCCAACTATTACAACCCTTACTCTGGCTACCCCTCCAGCCTCTACCAGTACCCCTACTTCCACTCATCCAGGCGGCCCTACGGCAGCCCGATCCTCAACAGTCTGTCCATGGCGCCGGCCCACAGCCCCACCGCCTCCAGCTGGGACCAGCCCGTCTACACCACGCTGTCTCGTCCTTGAGTGGGGAGGGGGGGGGGACAAGAAACAGTTCAGTTCGCACCAGAGACTCACTCAGATTGATGCACTACTAATGAAGGAAGTAAGGAGCAGCAGGTGGAGATGTGTAGTAGGCTACCTGTGACCATTTGAACGTGAAACAAAACAAAAAAGAAAAAAGTGCCTGCTGATTTTATACAAAGTTCTATCGCTGCGATGAAAAAGAAAAAAAAAACGCAGACTTTTTACACAAAGACAAATTGTGTTGTTGTTGTTGTTGGTGAGCCAAAACTCCTCCATGAGGACATGTCGCCTACGCCTACATCCTGTACATCCCCCATCTTTCCCAGTTTAAGATTGCATGTGTGTGTGTGTGTGTGCACACTTGAGGTAAAAAAGCAAAAGGCCTGCCACCGAGTTGTGTAGGAGAGAAACGGCTTGGCTCAATTCTGTTGTGAAGCAGATGGAGAAGCAGATACATTGGAGAAACGGGACCAATTATGTGAATTTGCAGTGAAATTTACATTAACGGCCAGAGCTATATCGCACCACATTTGCATCAGTCGAGCAGTCTTAACTAAATGGCTCATATGAATCTTATAGTGTCATTTTGGCATAAAAGTCTTATATGTATTTATGTTCATGCATTATTGTTTTTTTTTTTTTGTTGTTCTTAAGTAGATAAACACATGTAATGTGGGTTTGGTTATTTACAGTACAGTTTGGCTTTTAATGAAAACAAGGTACATGAAGTGAAGGACAATACAAGTACAATAATTTCGATATCATTCCATTGAAGACCAATTTCCAGTAACATCTCCATTCCGAGTTACAAGCAAACAGAGCCGGACCAACAGACTCGCACAGGACAGAACAGGTGTCTGAAAGCTATGCTTGGCAAATTGCGATTAGTCATGATCGAGGGTTAAAGGAAATGGGGTAAAATAACACCACACACTCTGAGTGACATGTCAGCTGGACCTCCTGTATGCATGGATGAACAGCACACGGACATGTATACGTACATGCATCTATGTGTGTCAGGGAGATAAAGTGCTTCTGTATGTGTGAGCCATTTCCTTGGGAAAAAGAGACACACACCCCGTGACATAACACACACCCACTTAAACAAGTCTACAAATTATATTTGAATTCATCCGTTACTCAAAGAAAAGTGTTTAGGGTTTAAGGAGGGAAATTAAGAGTGTGCGAGTATATTTATCTCATCAACCATCAAGTGCCAACTCACTGCTGCAGTCTCGCGCAAAAACGTTTTTGTGCCTTCTAATGCTTATCGTCAGTATTTCAATATGAAATTGAATTATTAACAAACTTCAGGCAGCAGCACACCATCAGTAATCAACACCAGAGATTCCTGCAGTTGACCTGCTCCTGATTATATCCTTAATTTGATATCATTCCTTACAGCCTTGGTTTGTAATGTTCTGTGAGATGCTGTATGAGAAACGTACGCTCCAGGTTTTGTCCGCAGAACTGTGTTTTGTATATTATTCTGGTGTATAATTTTTGAGAAAGGCTGTGAAAATTATTGTTGTTCTATTAACTAGAGTTTCATTCACACATGCACAGCTAACCCATTCGCTGGCCATTTTTTAAAAATAAAAAAAAAAGGATACTTTTTCTTGATATTTGTCTTTGTCATTCTTATTTGCAACCATATTTAGTTTCACATTTGTTCTTAAATATATTTTGGAAACAATTTGTGGAGAAAAAAAAAAAGAATAAATAGAATTGCATTGAAGTAAGTATGCTTATGAGTTGGATACCAGCTTGTGTAACATCTGTACTGTGAGCTACAGCTGTGAGGGGACACCATGTGAGACGTTTAGGGAATTATTCTCAGTTTCCCAAAGTGACAGTAATTAAACCTTCACAGTTCATTTAATTGGATGCTGCTCAAATCAGGTGGAAGTCTATCAAAGACTTTCGCAAATTAAATGTTAAAGTATTCTTTTGCGGTAGATTCCATAAGCTTTTCATCTAGTTTTTTGGATAAATATATTGAAAATAAAACAGACGCACGTTGCCGTAAACAGTGCACTCTCTTGGGTTGACACTTTAAATGTGGCTATGCATCTACCAAAATATTAAGTACAGCTTTTTTCCGTTCAACTACCGATGAGAGAGGAATGAGGAGAGATCTCCTCTGGTCCAGCGGGTAGAATGCTCAAGTTGGCCCTGGCATGCATGCCAAGCAGCCGTCCCTAACCAGCCCAGGGAGAAGCCAAGTGCCAGGGCCGCGCTGCTGAATTTTAATGATTCATTATGCTGTGGAGGGGGCCCATTGTGTCCCTTTATCCGGAGAGCTAGAAAGGAATTAATTGGACAGAAAATGGAAGGGCAAGGGGAACTGACAAGCCATTAAGAGGGTGCTGAATGGACGATTAGATGCACATGGGGGAGGATCCCCCCCACCCCCTCCCCTCGCTGTCTCATATCAGAGCGCTCCACAAACAAAACAAAAAAAAACAACAAGAACAACCACAATGACCACCAGACCAAACTGCAGAAATCATATCAGCGCACATAATCTGTAGATAATAAAAGAAGATAATACCACAGCAGATGGGGTGTGGGTGGCTCAAGAACGACTTGTTGTTTTTCTTCCCTCAAAGTCTTTTTTTTTCACCAGTGTTTGCCAAATACTTTCAGGAGGAACTCTTGAGAAAGAACAGGAGTGAATAAAAGTGAGGCAAAAAGGCTCTTCAGGGTGCTTGGGTCCTGTTTCCCTGGAACTTGTCCACAGTTTCTGATTGGGCCTCTTGAAAGCCTTACTGTAAATAGCTAAAAAACAAAACAAAAAAAAGAACTGGAATTGGGGGGGGGGGGACTTCACTGAGTTACATCAGCACAGTATACTGAATGAAGCAATGAATGAATGAACATTTTTACGCTGCAGTTGCAACGTTGCCGGAGAAGAACTGTACATTTATGGACATAAACTCACATCGGGTACGACCACTGCACCATACAGTAGATGCTTTCACACGCATGAGCTCTCACACTCCCACACTCAACATATATGCAGAAATTGGAAATGAAATATAATTTACAGTAATTTTAACACTGCCGCACTGAGGCTGTGCTACATTCCAGCTGTCACAGTTATTGTTTATGGAGGAAGGGCGTTATTGGCCAAAGTGGG
>JAOVVB010005724.1:0-17058 GCA_028570985.1 Heterobranchus longifilis | reverse complement strand
AGAAGCCAGACTGAAATGATTCATACAGACTGTTTTGGTTGAGATGGTGATGAAGTTGTATGGCAACTATTTTTTCCAGCACCTTAGATAGGAACGGGAGGTTGGGGATTGGTCTGTAGTTTGCAAGAACGTCTGGATCTAATGTGGGTTTTTTGAGAAAATCACCTTTTGATTAGTGAACCAGACTTGGTCTGGGCAGAAAGTCTGGGCACTTAGACTTTACAGGGAGATTTATAATCGACGCGTCTGCCCTGAGCAGCAGCCAGATCAATGCCCCCATGAGCTTGTTTTAAATACTGGAGCACCACAAGGCTGTGTGCTGTCACCTCTGTTGTTTTCAATTTATACAAGTGATATGACTGCACAGCAGCAAAGTTAAGCTGCTTAAATATGCTGATGCTATGTTGGTCTTCTCACAAAAGACAATGCTATACATGAGGAAGCGTACTTCAGCCAGGTCACTGTGGCTGATGATTCTGCTGAGACTGATGAGGCTGATGGAGCTGATGAGAGTGATGGAGCTGATGGAGCAGATGATGATCTGACAGCTGATGGTAACAGATAGAGAATCATATTTAAACAGAGGCAGCAGTGATTGGCTAACAATGGTGTTGCATTGAGCAATTGGAGATCAGCTGATGTGACGAGCTGATGAGAACATATGATATTGTGATTGACAGCCTCATAAAGGACAGCAATGAAAATGATGAATGAGCATGTGAGAGAGGTCTAAGCACATACAAAGGTTTTCCTGACTTAACTTACGCTATAGCTTCATATAAATCTGCCCAGAAACTTACTCTGGTCAGAGAGAATTCTACATTTTTGTTGTGAACTTCTGTCTCCTGAACTTCTTATTTTTCTTCTGCACCATCACACATGAATGCAGTGATTACTTCATTTTCCTACTGTTCTAGGAGGAGTGTAGCTTGTCCTGACAAAGGAGAGGTGGGTAGGTACAGTAAGGAGTGGTTTACCTGTTAACAGGTTTAGGTGTGTCCACCCCCTGTGTGTGAGTGGAGGATTGGAGCACACCCCTTCTAACAGTCCTTATATATATCTCTATATACTTACATATACATATTCACACCTGCTGAAAAGCTGCTAGAAGTCACAGAACAGGGGCCTGGCTGAGCAGTGATCAGAGCATCATCAGCAAACACTTATCAACATGGGGAACTGCTGTGAATGCATGGGAAATTTCTTCTGCGGGCAAAAGAACACCAATGTCCGTGTTAGTCTGCCGGCCGTCTGCTTCGTCTGGCAGATTGCTATGATTGTACTGTTTGGAGTTTTCATCCGGTATAACGAAGAAGCTGACGTCAAAATGTGGCTAGAGCACAAACATAGTCACAACATCACCAGCGATGTCGAAAATGACTTCTACTTCAGATATCCCAGTAAGTACAATGAAGAGATGGATGTTGCAATAAATGTTGCATATTTAAATGCAGGTGTTGTTTCGATGATCCCGTGTCAGTGATGTTGGCCTTGGACCAACACTCATGAATTCCTAGTATTGTTTTTCTTTTCTTTTTTTAATATGATTCTACAAATTAAACATAGTTCTCACAGCTGCAACACTTTAGAATCATATTGTAGTTTCTGTCGTTGGTGCCATTGCCACATTACAAAATGATATTGCATTGAAATGTCAGAGGTCATAAAAACAATATGAATTATGATATAATAAGAATCTATATTCTGATTGTGGAAAAGGCAAACTTATGAAACTTTGATTCAAAAGCTGAAGATTTTATCAGAGGCCCTCTCTTCTAATTGTATGTAACATTAAAATAGCACTGCACAATGCAAAATATCACTTTTCTGGGCTTAGTGGTGACAATTGTATTCCCAGTATGTTGTACTGTAACCTTGTCATGAAGTTCTCCATCTGCAGTTATGTCTTAACACTTAAATTACAAATCCATACTTAATAAGAAACATCAATCTAGCCTTTAAACTACCCTAAATTCATTAATGTGAAGTAGAAAATGAAAGTGCTTTTTGTCAAAGCCTGATATGCTGAAGTGTTGTTGTATTTAATTATTCAACAAAAAACTAATTGCATGCTATTACACAAATGTGTTTATTTCCCTCTCTCCAGGCTTCCAGGACGTCCACGTCATGATCTTTGTGGGATTTGGTTTCCTCATGACCTTCCTGAAACGCTACAGCTTCGGTGGTGTGGGCTTCAACTTCCTGATCGCCTCCTTTGGTCTGCAGTGGGCTCTTCTCATGCAAGGCTGGTTCCACTCACTCGACCACAGCACCGGGAAAATCTATATCGGAGTGGAGAGGTAAGCCTTCATTGCAAGCAAAATTAAAAGTTTCTTATGCGTCATCAATCATTTAGTAAACTGGAGAGATGCAGGTGCAGATGCAGGATTTGTGTTGTTTTAATTTTGTTAACTTCGGGCTGCACGTTTGTATGAAAGGAGCTATATAAATACAATTGAAGTGCATTATGTAACTTGAAAATGAAAACACATTCTTTAACCTGTCAGGATTATTGTTTTCATCTTGTTTGTACCTAGAAGAGGCTCTTTTGTCACAGCTGTCACCACGTGAAAATGTAATCTTTTGTCCTGTCCTGAGGCAAAGCAAGCATTCTTGTCATAGTAAAGTGGATGTTCACTGCGCCTTTTATCTGCAATCTGTGAAAAAAAAAAAAGATTTAAGATCTAGCCATCTAAGTTCATCAACTGAAAGCATGGACTCATCATACCTGATTAACTTGTTTGGACTTGTTTGTTCATTCACTGTCCATCGTGAGTCCAACAAGGTTATAAAAGTGCAATGCTAAATCAGGGGAGTACAGTGAACACACTATAAATGGCAGCAAACAGTACTGTACTTTAGTGGTGCTAAATCCCTAACAAATTTGCAACATGCACTGAACCTTGGACTTTTGGGGCCCATGGGGGTCTAGGACCTTTGGACAGTTGGTGCGACATTTATTGCTTCTTTAGTCATTAAAGTTTCCATTCATTCTGACCTTGTCCTTTCCCTTGTCCCCCCACAGTCTGATCAACGCTGACTTCTGCTGTGCCGGCTCTCTGATTGCCTACGGTGCCCTCCTGGGAAAAGTAAGCCCTGTCCAGCTGATGGTTGTCACCTTATTTGGCATCACGCTGTTTGCTGTGGAGGAATACATCATCCTCAGCCTTCTTCATGTGAGTCTCAGCAATCATCCCACAGGAAACTTAAGGAGTGAGAATTTTCCTTCAAACTTTGCAATTTATTAATTTTTTTTTTTATTCCCACAGTGCAGAGATGCGGGTGGCTCCATGGTCATCCACGCCTTCGGAGGGTACTATGGTTTGGCCATCTCCTGGGTCCTCTACCGACCGAATCTAAACCAAAGCAAACGCCTCAACGGATCCGTCTACCACTCCGATGTGTTTGCCATGATTGGTGAGCGATTTATATTTTACAGTTCAACACTTTTAAACCTCGCATGTCAGTGTTTTCACTTAATTTGGTATATCTAATTGTCACACCTGTTAATGTGTTAATCTGTGATTTGATTGCAGGTACACTGTTCCTGTGGATGTACTGGCCCAGTTTCAACTCGGCCATCACAGACCACGGCGACGGACAGCACAGAGCAGCCATCAACACTTACCTCGCCCTCGCTTCCTCTGTTCTCACCACCGTGGCCATCTCCAGCATGTCTAAGAAAGGAGGAAAACTGGATATGGTAATGCTATGTCACTGAAAAACAACTGCAACTAGTCATCAATGTATTTCTCAATTTCTCATGACTAACATGCTGTTTTACCCGACAGGTGCATATCCAGAATGCCACTCTGGCAGGTGGTGTTGCTATGGGAACAGCAGCAGAGTTCATGATCACTCCTTATGGTTCACTAATTGTGGGTTTCTGCTGTGGTATCATCTCTACCTTTGGCTACCTGTTTGTCTCGGTGAGTCAGCAGTTTTTAACCTCCTAAGTTTTGATGACAGAGTTCCTGAAGTATGTAGTGGCTCCTATTATTGCAGATGGAAAGTTACAATAACATTTAAATGAAAAGAAAAACTATGAAGGAAGCCGCACGAAAAGGAGAAGCCAGTTGTGGGTTGTATTAGAGGAAAATAACAAGAAGTGATGAGTCATTTTCAGAGTATGTGCAAAGTTGTGCAACAGTCCAGTGAAAGGCTGCAAGGTGTTGTAACACACTTCAAAAAGTTAGTGGAGGTGTTGAAGAACTCACGTCATTCAATATTTAGTTAGAGCCATGTCTGTGTTTTCAAATGGATTTTGTAATGAGACACTTCACATTAAGTTTAAACACATGACCTAAAATAAAGTTTAAAATATTGATTCTGGGAATTTGGGGTTTTAACAACCTGATGAGGATTTTCTATTCCATAATTACAAACAAATGACACTTTTTGAGTTTTTAAAGGCTGATTCTGTATGACTGTTTTTTTTCTCATTTTCAGCCCTTCTTAGAGAAATATCTCAAGCTCCAGGACACATGTGGTGTCCACAACCTGCACGCTGTGCCAGGCATGCTCGGTGGTTTTATAGGCGCCATTGTTGCTGCAGCTGCCAGTGAAGAGGTCTACGGCAAAGAGGGGTAAGTGGACACACACACACACACACACACACACACACACACACACACACACACACACACTAAATAAAAGAAAGATATAATTTGTCATCTCCGTCTAATTATGCACATTAAGGACTGATTGTTTGGATTAAAACATTTTTTTTTTTTCTGTCTAGGTTGATCCAGACATTTGACTTTGAAGGCAGTTTTGCAGAAAGATCTGTTAATACCCAGGGAGGCTACCAGGCTGCTGGCACATGTGTGGCTATTGCATTTGGAATTGTTGGGGGAGCGATTGTTGGTGAGTTTGTAAAATGTGTTGTGTATTACTAAAATAAAACTCAGGAAACAGTTTTATTCTGCAGTCTGTTTCAATGATTATGATAAAGGAATTCAAGCCATGACGATGTTTATTTCTATAGAGCACTGAAAAGGTATTTCACAATTTGTTTTTGAAGAACTCTACGTGTAGTGTTTAAATGCAACTTCTCCAAGCAACAATATGAAGGAAAAACAGACAAAACGAGAAGTGATGTCACTTAAAATAGTGTCTGTCGATGTCAGTGTTTCTGTGTGTTACAGTTAGGAAACATTTAGTTATTTACTAGGATGACGGAGCTAAATCTTCTGACCTGATGTCTTCAAAAATTATTTGAATACTAAAGTGCTTGTTTATCAGCCTATATTCAAATGCAACTTTCCTGGGACAGCCTGAGGCTAGTCAGTATAAAGTTAGATTCTTGATTCTATTTAGGTGAGAGGGAAGACCCCAAAGTGGTTAAACTGACAGATATTCTGATACACCGCATTAAAAGAAGTGCAAAATAAAGCCAGGCTGAATGGGAGATGATACACACAAAGTTAAGCAATTTCAAAATGCATGCTGTGATTGATCCCAGATCTGGTGTGACAGTGGGCAGGGGGGTCCTCTAGCCTATGTGTGAAAAAACAGACTGTGAAATACAGTACTACAAACACATAAGTACAATAAGTGAAAATTCTGAAATGGGATATTCTGCAAAATTAGTACTATCAGTATACTTTGATGCTCATACTTGTGCACTTTTATTTAACTAACATTCTGAATGCATTACTCTGCCCCAAGTATACTACATGTTTATCCTGGAGGGTCTTTGTTGGTCGGGAGACCTAAGAAAATAATAAATACCTCTGGTAGATGTATCTCAAGTA
The DNA here is from genome assembly GCA_028570985.1 of Heterobranchus longifilis. Lineage (NCBI taxonomy): Eukaryota > Metazoa > Chordata > Actinopteri > Siluriformes > Clariidae > Heterobranchus > Heterobranchus longifilis. The sequence continues at coordinate 11,302 of JAOVVB010005724.1, read as the reverse complement.
TTTTTTGGTGCCTAATATGTGCAAAATAGGTTTTAACTCAGGAGAAAATTGCATCATGTCCAAGGTATTAAAACCGAAGTGAGAAGTCTTCCATAATGCCGTTTTTTCTCTCTCTTCAAAAGGTCTCATTCTGAGGTTACCGATCTGGGGCGATCCTGCTGATGACAACTGCTATGATGATGAAGTTTACTGGGAGGTAAGAGTGCTTTTCTACCACTAGATGGTGTCCTTGGCCTTTTTTTTCTTTTTTTTTTCTTTAAGCAAACACTCGACTATGAAATTACTGCAATGAATTTCTGGCTCATGGTGTGATCTCGTGTGTGGGTTTCAGGTTCCTGAGGAGGAGGAGACCATCCCTCCTGTTTTAGAGTACAACAACCACATGATTCACAAGCACCAAGACATGTAAGCTCACTCACACTCACTCACACTCACTCATTTACTCCTTGCTTTCTTGAATTCTCATTAAAAGTGATTTTCTTCTTTTTTTGTCCGACAGATCCGAATCAAACTTCTCTGTGGAGCAAAGTTAGAAAGATGTTCACCCCCTCATACCACGTTGAACTTAATACAGCTGTGATACACTAATTTATGAAGGAGCCACCCTAAAAAATGGGCAATTCTATGCACAAGAAAGGAACAATAATTTTGACACACAGGTCCTCTCACCACCATTTACACCTGATACATCTGTCAATGATTGTGAGCAAATATAATTATTCAGAATCAAAACTGGTATTATTCTTGAAGGAAATGTTCAACTGCATTTACTTTCTCTTTCATTTTGGATGAAACTTTATATATTTGCAGATACTGTAAAATATCAGGTACTGAATCCAAGCAGTATGATGAGAAGTCAAATGCAAATGTGGAAGCTGATTACAACGCACAAGAAACATTGGTACATCAGTTGTTGTATATATCTTTAATAACAATAGAAAGCTCTGCAGTATTTCATGCCTTTTAATTGTTGAATATTGTCATTGATAATGTTTGCTATTTTATTTCTCATAAATGAAGAGTCTGTTGACATACGGTGCATTTAGTTGCGCATGCAAAAAAGAAGTAATTTAGTGAATAATCAAAGGTATTTGTGCAGCCAAATTAGACAATTTTTGAGTTGTATATCTTACATAATTATTTCTTTCAAATAATGTATAGGTCTTTGTAAACTGCATGTACATAGTTATTTTATCACTAACTATTTGTTTGTTGCATAACTTGTTAAGGTGGAAGTTCTGAGTAATTACTGTAACTGTGATACAATTTGTAGTGATTTGGTTGCCGTTTGAAGGTTACCTCTAATACACTATATGTGATTGTATGTGACAATGTGCTTGTTGTCAGATGTACACATTCATAAATCCCATGTAACTGGAACAATAAAGTTATATTATTGTCTTAACTTATTGCACACATTTGTTTTTTTTATAAGCACCTATGATAATGCAGTAATATAGTTAAATTATTATATATATATATATATATATATATATATATATCTCCTTACTCCTTAATGATATTTTCATAACAGTACATTGTACTAAGTAGTTGTAGGCTCATTAGTTTGTGATACTCTAAAATTCAATTGTTCAGAAGAAACAAAACAATTTCCTTAAAAAGTGACCTGACTGGACTTATATTTCACACTATATTTCCCGGCCTGAATGATTTGCCCAGCCCGGCCCTGCTCATGTAGCATCACTTTAAATGCCAGTGTACTGATGCTCCTTGATGAGTAGAGGAATATCCTCATCTCTAACAGCAGTCCACAGCTTTATTTTGACTTGAATGAAGGCATAGGTGTGGAGAGCCAGAGGATGTGGCTTGCTTGTTGTCTCTGGCGCGCCAGTCCCCTGGTTTTATTTATTCTGATGGTAATGAGGCTCGGACAGGCTAATCAATAGGGTAAGTTTCTGATCAATCACTGTGACATTAATGAACTCTAAATACACTGGGTGGACATGTGCTTTGTGCTGGTCTTGTCAGGTTGGCAGAAGTTTTATTGAGTGAAGGTCTCTAAACGGCATGATGGAGTTAAACAGGTTAACTGATGGGTTATCATGTTAAAACGCTGCTGGGGCGACCTCGAGCTCAACAGGTAGAGCACATGCCCGAGTCCTGCAGCAGCCCGGGTTCATATCTGACCTGTCGCTCTCTGCTGCATGTCGTCCTCCCCTCTCTCTCCCCCCTTTCCTGTCAATCTTCAAGCTTCATATATCATCCCCCCCCCCCAAAAAAAAAAAAATAAGTGTTGTAAACAATACATGGTGCCATTCATGTATCTTACTATTGTATTAGATGCACTGCTTTTCTACATATCTAGCTGCAGCATTAGGTCAACATTCAAATTTGATTGTTGGTTTGTATTATTCAATTCAATCCAACTTTATTTATAGAACACATTTAAAAACAATAGATTTGACCAAAGTGCTGCACAATCAACAAAAAATAACAGGATAAAGCACCATAAAACCTATAAACACACACTGTAGTATAAATAAGATAAATAAAATAAATAAAAAGACAGACACAGCGACCACATATCTCTCAGTCTAGGTTAAAAGCCAAGGAGTATAAATGAGTTTTAAGACGAGATTTAAAAACTGGCAATGTTTGGGCCATCCTGACATGGAGGGGAAGCTCGTTCCATATTTTTTACACTTTTTTCAACACTATACAATGAAGTTTTTCGACATACTATACTATGACATTTTTTTTTTTTTGCTTTCTTCAACATACTATACTATGACTTTTTTCACTTTTTTCGACAGTATACTATGACAATTTTGCACTTTCTTTGACATACTTATACTATGACTTTTTTCCGACATGCTATACTGTTTTTTTTATTTTTTAGCCTTTTTCTGACATACTAAAGTATAGCATGTTTTTCACTTTTTGCAACATACTATACTATGCCTTTTTTCAACATACTATATTATGAACTTTCGACTTTCTGACAAAATAATTTGACATACTATAGTATGGCGTCTTTGTGGGATTTTTGACGACATACTTTTTTGTTTTTTTTGACGAGACACTGTTCTATGACTTTTAGGGGGCTTTTTATACAACATACTAGAATGAGGCATTTTTAAAATTTTGTATATTTGGCCAAATTCGACATGCTATACTAAGGTTGTCACGGATGTATATGGGATGGGATGGAGATGAAGGACCCAAATGCAGAGAGGCAGGAGGCAGCCAGGTTGAAAACCAAATGCGAGCTTTTAATGAACAAAAGATGAAGAATTAAACACAAAAAGCCAGGCCAACAATCCAACAATACAAACACTAAAAAAATAAAACACTAAGGAAACTAACAGGGCTAAATAGACTAACACACAAACTGACATGAACACAACCTGACAAACACAGGATACAACAAAGACTGAACTGAAAACCAGGGACTAAATACAAGCTGAAACAATCACGTGCAGGTGCAGAGGGACGCACAGGTGAGGGGAATGAGCTGATGAGACATGAAACTGGACAGGGAGCTGATTGGCTGAGGAAACACTGGGAGCAAGGCAGAGCAAACAAGGAGCAGGTGAAACTAATCAGGATGGGGCAGACAATCACAAAGGCGGGAAAAATACAGGAGTAAAGCAAGACATGACACATGAGGACTGAACCTACAAAATAAAAACAGGAAACAGTCTAAACACGACTGAACAACAAAACAAAACAAGGAAACAACAAGGAACAACAAGGAAAAGCAACAAACAGAAAAACCAGAAAACCAAAACCTCTAGAACACAGAAAGACTTTGCAAAGGAAACCAAAACATGAAAAATGTAATAAGCACTAAAAAGTCAAACCAAAATAAGGGGCAGAGTCAAACTTTGACAAAGCTGCTTTTGTGGGATTTTTGACGACATACTACACAACATACCAGAATGTGATTCTTTTTGAAAATTGTGGATTTTTGGCCAAAATCCAGATGCTATAGTATGGCGTTTTAGTGAGATTTTTGACGACACTATACTCTGCCGTTTTTGATTTTTTTTTTTGTGAAGAGACACTGTCCTATACCTTTTGGGGGGCTTTTTAGAAAACATACTCGAATATGAGGCATTTTGAAAATTTTGGATTTCACATGCTTTACTATGGCGTTTTGGGGGGATTTTTGACGACATACTATACTCTGCCATTTTTGATTTTTTTTTTTTTTTTACGTGACACTGTGCTATGTCTTTTGGAGGGCTTTTTGGATGACATACTACAATATTTGGCAATTTGAAAAATTTGAACTTTTGGCCAAAATCGACATGCTATACTGTACCATTTTTTGTGGGATTTTTGATGACATCATTTTTTTTTCTTCAGACGAGACACTTTTTGGGGGGCTTTTTAGACAACATACAAACATATGAGGCATTTTGAAAGTGTTGGGCCAAAAAGCAAATGCTATACTATGGCATTATGGGTGGATTTTTGACAGAATGCTATACTTTTCTCTCTCCACCAGACACTGTTCAATGCCTTTTGTGGGCTTTTTAGACCACATACTCGAATATGAGACATTTTGAAAGTGAAAAACATGCTATAGTATGGCGTTTTGGGTGGATTTTTGACCGCGTGCTATACGCTGCCGATTTAGATTTTTTTTCCAAAATAAACTGTGCAATACTTCTTAGACAACATACTACAATATGCGGCATTTTGAAAATTTTGGATTTTTGGCCAAAAAACACATGCTATAGTATCCATTATTTTTTTCATCTTTTTTTCGAGATAATATACAATGACTTTTTGACATCCTGTACTATATGTTTCTTTTCTCTCTTTTTCGACATACTATACTATGACTTTTTTGACATACTATACTATGATTTTAACATATACTATATTTTTGACGTTTTTTTACTTTACTCAACATACTGTATATACATATACATATATATATATATATATATATATATATATACATATATATATACTTTATGCTTTATACTATATGTATGTAGTATAGTGTATTGTAAAATATTATACAAAGAAGTCATAGTATAGTATGCTATAAATGAATGCCATGAAATTGTCATAGTGTAGCACATTGTACAAAATGTCATACTACCTTTAAAGTATAAGTAATAAAAAATGTCCAAAAATATTCATATAATATCACTTTAAAAAATGTAAAATTACCACATTGTAGTATTTATTTTTAAAAAATTTCATAAAAATTCCATTGTATAGTATGTCATAAAAATGCCATGGAAAAATCATCCTATCAGACCATGTCACACTGACATCACGCAGGCATGCGTGCGCACCCCGGCTGCAGAAAGAAACCATGGAAGTCATCCACTAGATTAAACTTTTTACAGAATGAAGAGTTTAAATCTCGACTATGTTGTGTTGTGCAGTGGGGTGTCAGAACCGAAAATGTATTAATAAAAATCTTTATTTTCACCAAATACCATCAAGTAACACAATCAATGCGAACCGCAGACGTATTTGGCTGCACGCCATCTGAAGAATTGAATGGAAAGGTCAACTCATTCACAATGCCCGACTTTAAGGTGCTCATTTCATTTCAGGTAAATCAGCTAAAGTTACATCACTTGCGACATATTTCTGGTTATTTTTGTAGATTTAATGTACAATGCCTGTGTAACTTACTTTTTATGTAGCTTGGAAGGCTAACGTTGCTTACTTTCATTCACATGATGTCTCTGTAACGTTAAATGCGTGTACATGTCCACAAAGCACAAAGTTGTACAAGTTGAATTTATACCTGGTATAAACACTTGGTGTGTCAATCAAATACGTACAAGAGTACTCTGACACAATGTGATACATTTTATATTTCCAAAAGCATCAGTGTTAGTTCTTGCAGAACGAAGACAATAAGAACTGGGTGAATTTTAATGTTATTTATTCATTCAGATTCATCAGCAAAATTCAATTTGCTTTCACACACTCACAAAGTGGTGGTAGGACTTTCTATAATAATAATAATAATAATAATAATAATAATAATAATAATACAAGAATATAAAGCATGTGTTTTAAGTAGGGTTTTCAATATTAGTAGGATTTTCAATATTAAAAAATTCAATTTTTGAAAAATATACTTTACATTCGCAAGTGTATTGTAAAACCTTCCCTTGAATACATTGTTGGACTGTTTAGAAAATGAAAATTGATAACAATTGTAAATTGGGAGGGGGTCTTATTAGAATTCCAAGGGTCAGCAGCCTTGGGAGGCCTTCAACAATAACTAAAAAGCTAAATGCAATATCTGAATAAAAGGAAATCATACAAAAAAAACCTTTGAAAGGAGTTGCTTTAGCTGTATTTGTGTTTCAATGTCTTTGAAACATTGCATAAAGGCCTATACTTCTTTAATGCAATTAGAAGTGAAAGAAAAAATCTACAGCACTTTTTGGATGGGCAATGGACAAAAGGCCAATTTTTCCTTTTTGAGGCAAAGTCCTTGGGTCTTTTTAAGTGCATTAGTCCGCTAATTAAATATTATATGTTTAACGAAAAATGCACTTTGAAAGCAGCTGGATTGTTTGACTCAAAGACACGGCCTTGATGAGTGGAACTGTGTGCGACCATGAAGAGGTAAAGAACGTCATTGTTGCCAGTCCTCCCCTCATTTCACCTGCCATAATCCTTTCTACTGATTTTACAATCGCATTCCCTTTTGTGCTTCCCTCACAGATAAAGACACTAGACACAGTTATGCAGAGGAGGGGACTCATTGACATATCCGAGCATGTTGCCTCCATTTTGCACAGTCTGATGTGTTTGTTTCACTGACTACACACACCAACTTATTGTTCACTATTCAAAATGGTGTGAAGCACTACAGGCTACCGATTTGTTTACGAGACAAACTGTACAGCCTTGGGTTAAAACAACAGGAAGTGTACAATGTTAGATCAAACAGTGCTCTGAAAAGTTTCACACTTGAACTTATCTCAGTTCTAAGTAAGAGGGAAACATAATGTAAAATATCAATGTATTACAATTTCAAATATATTCTGTATTTAGTGGTTTACTCTCTGTAGAGATAAGATTATTTGATAATTTCTCCCATCACACTGCCCCACCCAGTCTGGAAAGTTTTAACCTCTAAACCTTTAATGCTATCTTTAATGATGTACTGTATGTATAAACCTTTTTGAGTGACTTCTCTACCACCTTTGTCATTTTGATAAAAGCTACAGAATGTTTCTCTAATATGGAGCCCGGGAGGTAACATGGACGTACTTTTTTTTTTATAAAGTGTGCGCACGTTTTATAAGTCGCACACGCGCTTTAGTAAGTTGCATGCTTTAGTAAGGCAGTTTTTGCTTGCACTGAAATCCTGTTGGGCAGCACCACCAGAGCAAAAAGCTGCGCACATGAGACTTATTAAAGCGCGCGCTCAACTTATAAAACACGCGTTCGCTTTATAAAAAATGTATATCAATGTCAACTCCCAGGCTCCGTACTCTAAACACTTTCTGGGTGAATTACCTGATTTTGTGGCTCACACGATGCACGGATATGATGCAAAATCCTCACTCAGTTGTTTTGTCAACAGCCGTTAACAAAGTCAAGAATAAACATTAAATCTCAATTTTTAAGCTAAAATGAAAGAAAAGTTCCTAAAGCGTTGAGAAAATGTGCAATCTTCTGATGATGCTTCAGAACAGCTACTAAACCTTGGACCCTGTGGTGAGATTGTTCAACTCTAGTTTCAAAGTTTTTCACTTGATTTTCCTGCTGCATCTGCTCCTGGCAACTAAAGCACAATTAAGGGCTTCATGATTATGCTTGGGCAACTCAAAGCACTTGGTGAAGGTTCTGGAAATATTGTGGTAATGGCAAATACATCACAAGGGTAGGCAACCAAAGAACTTGGTTACATTTTAAGAAAGGTTGTGGTTTTGGTTTAATATTGAAAAATTCAATTCAGATTTAAAGGATTAGAGAGTCGAACTAATGAGCATTGTACGCTCTGCCATCCAATGCTCGCTGCAGTATTATGAAGTCGCCGTACTTTGCATTGGAGCAACGTGGACATAATGCAGGTGGCATTTCCTACAGAATGTATTTTAGTAATGCAAATGACTTGTGCATAAACATCCTTTGTAGAAGACCAAGTAGTATTACAGTCAGCTTTCTACCACGATAAGTGTGACATTTATTTGATTGTGTCAGTAATTCACCTGCACTACTGTCCCCTGCAGTTCTGCCTTATATATGCACATATTGATCCAAGGTGTGATAGCCACATCAACCACATTATCACTCTGAGCCACCTTCAAACAAAGAAGAAGATTTTCATCTTAAAATATCATGTAGCCTCAGATCAGCCACAAAAAGTAACATTTGGCATGTTTGGAACTATTTACACTGCTCGTCTGTCTCTTGATATTGTTTTTTTTTTTTTTTTTTAATATATATATATAGTTTATAATCTTATTTTTGTGTATGTTTGAAGAATAGAAAAACCTTTATGATTGAAGAATATTTAGTTTAAAGGTGTCTGCTTGTCTGTTAGGACAGATGATCACAGGAGTTGCAAAAAAGGATAACAAAGGATATTAGTCTAAACATAGTCATTTCTTATTTCAATAAAGGTAATTTAACTTCACACAATTATGTGTAAACAGACATAAAGAGATGACACTACCATTAACGAAACAGTACAGCAAATATGGCTGCTATTTATGATTCTGAGGCTCCACCCATCTGTGAGCAGAGAGGCAGTTTAAGAGTTTACTAGTTACAGAAGAGAGGCAGACGATTTTGTTGCAATGTCCATTTTGTTATGGTTTCAAATGAAGAACATTTGAATGATGCATTATGTTTTTGGAGAGACGGTCATGAGCAGCACTTCAGGATGACATAATAATCCCAGGACGAAACAGGAAAAAGTCAAATATCAATACACTAGAAAACTACAAAGTCTTCTTTCTTACTAAAACATCACTTGGTGTTGGTCAACAAGAAGTTTGGGAACATATTGCTCCAAATCTTAGAGATTCTTTAATTTTACATGGCACCTTAACACACCTCAGTGATATCTGAAATCTACAGTTAATAGATAAATGAGGCTAACAACGTCACGTGCGCTCCTGTCAGTTAGATAAAGACGGTAGATTCACGGACACATGGAGTCTGGCCTCTTCTGTCATAAATCCAAACATGCTTCCTCTGCAGCCGTTTTATTTAAAAGATAAATGACTTAATCATTAGTAATTGCATTTCAGTAACAAATTGAGTAATCTATAAATTCAGATACAACATGAGTCATATGATGTTTACTTATATTGGCATGGTGTGGATCTTTGTCGATGTGCTTTACGTTCATCTGGGAGACAATGTAGACTGGATCACATACAGCAGGGCAGAAAACTGCTGCAGTTTTCAAGCATGATCTTTCATCATCCCAAATGTCAATACAGTATTATTAATCTGCCACTATTCTAATGACTGACACTATAGGCTTTTTTCATTACAAATATATTGACTTGTCATCAAAGCCGGCCCTAACCATTAAGTGATATAACCATCTTTGTTTTTGTTTTTTTAATGGGCAAGAGACAAAAACTGCCATTCGTGCCATTTTGCCAACAAATAGTTACAAAACAATAAGCTTAGAGATGGGCAGAATTCAGGTAGGCTATGCAAGTAATTTACTGCCCCCCTACGAAACAAGCACTCCCAGGATTCTTTGGTTAAAAAAAAAAAAAAAAAAAATCCATCCATAGGCTTAGGGGACAATAGACGAACTGTAGTCTATTTAAAGATAGTGTTGCTGTTAAATGTCTCACTTTAGCCTTTGCATGCTTATTTGTACATTATGTGTGCTCAAGCTAATATTTACAATGCACAGGTTGGTTCAGTGACATGTAAAGTGGCAACACATTACAATGGCGGGGGGGGGGGCAAAGTCGAGGGCTGGCCCTACTTGTCAGGAAAAGCACAGGTTAAACTATATTAATTGTGGCTACAGTACATTAAATGTATTTCAGTTCTAGGACCCATACATGAAGGCTTCCTACTGTAGCATACGTAAATGAACCTAAAGACCCATCATTAATGTTATTAGTTACACTTCCTGCTAAGACAAGTCAAAATAGCTGCTGTGGAAAAGGTCTCATACACTGTAAATCATATTAAGCTGCTCAACTTAAAGCATAAGTATCTCTGCTGCCTCAAAATATGAGTTATCTGAACTAAAGTTGAATAAGTTCAAAGTTCAAAGTCTTCTCTCATGTAAAGCCAACTGAGGTAAATTCATAAAACTTCAGATATTAAGTTGAATCAACAACTGTTCAGTCACACTGAAAGACAGATTCACATTTTCTCAGAATCAAGAGTTAATTCTGTACATTCAGACTGCACAGCTGTGGCTATTGTTGAAGTACCATATAGTACAGACACAACATTCAAGAATGCTCTATAACCATCATAGTAAAGTATGTGGAAAAGGTCATAGTATAGTATCTCGATAAAAAGGGAAAAAAATGTCATATGTCTTAAACATTTGGCAAAAATGTCAAACATTTTGAAAATGCATCATCATATGGTATCTCATCAAAAATAGTACAGTATAGTATGTCATGAATGAACAAAATATCATAGTATGTCGAAATGTTTTCTGCAAAAACATCAAAAATGCCAAAAATGCATCATAGTATAATACAGTGATTCCCAACCTTTTTCCTTAAGTGACCCCTTTTCTATCATTGAGTAAACTGACGACCCTTGACTAAAGAAATATATACTTGCTTTTAACTATGCGTGGACGAATGCATGATGCTGCCTCTATTTATTTATTTATTGCATTATACATTGATCTGGAGTTTAAACATTTATTATACTGATTTAGTGAATGTGCAACAGGCATCCAAGAGGGCAGATGATGCAGAATGTCCCCATAGTTATAGTGTAAAAAGTAATGAAAGCAATGAAAAATAAATATAGTGTGTAAGAACATTAATGTACGCACACAACGCTACATTGTCCTTCGGGGAAAGCTTTCCAGAGAACTACGATAACAAAAAAGCAGCTGCAGCTCATCAACTTAATGTGTGAGTTTAATTTAGTTGTGAAAGCATTGGTAATTGTCATTATCATGGTTAAGTAGCACTAGTAAATCAAACTTACCCATTATTAATTCCATAAGCTGCTGTGTTTGCCTTGCTATGCTGTGAAAAGGGTCTGTTGGAGGTGCAAGGAAAGAGTGAATATAGTGAATATTTCGGGGAGCTGAAACGTTTTGTAATTTGGATAAATGCCGGACTCTCATTTCCACTACCTCCTAAAATTAGGAGCAATTTGTGAC
>JAOVVB010005703.1:0-17059 GCA_028570985.1 Heterobranchus longifilis | reverse complement strand
TTGAAAATCTGATTGTAGATCTGTTTTTTTAATGTACTTTTGATAGGCCTACTATTGAATGTGGTATTGTGTTGTTTTAAACACATGGTATAGAAAATATCAATACTATTGACAACCTTAGATAAGACCCCCAAACACATGTATGTGGTGTTCACTAACACGTATAACAAGCAGTTCTGTGAATGACTGATTCTGAATCTGCACGACACACAACAAGCTTGATGACCAGCTAGATAAAAGCAATGTGCAGCACAACAGTTCTTCTTATTTTTCTGTATGATAATCAGGATCTGGTGACCACACTTGTTCAGGGATTTGCCTTCTCCTCAGTCCTGCCATCTGGCCCTTAGTTCTCCAAATGCTGCAAAAGCCTGAAAGAGTGGCTCTCCCACACCTACTGTACCGAGGATGTGTGTGCCGTGCGTGTCCTTGTTCAGGAGTGATAGAGTAGAGCGGAGAGAAAAGGAGGGAGTCTGAATAGGATGGTTTGGATTCTGTTGGAGAGGAGGCAAGCATGCCAAAAAGTGGGAGAAACAAAAGAATAGAGAACTGTGGCAATTTTAGAAATCCACACAAAACACAAAAAGGAGCATGAGTGAACAAAAGCCTGCTCCTTAAAATTGTATGCTGGTCAGTGAATCGTAAAGTCCCGCTTCTTCTCCAATGAAAATACACCCCCGTTCTGGGTTGCCTCTCTGTTCTGGGAACTCTTTTGAAATGCAATTAGCATTTCGTCCAAGCCCAACCAGTTACATGCAATGAAGTAATACCCTTTCTAATTTGGCCCTTTGGTCTGCGAGGCTGTGGAGAGCACAACCTTGTTTAATCCCCTGAAAGTGCTTTTCTGTCTGCCTCCGTCACTGTGTCATACAGGCTAATCAGTCAGCCAACGCTCAAACTGGAAGACGCTCTAAATTGCTCACGCACTGGTTCCTACTCAATTGGAACCACTTTCCTTTTTCTATATTCCTTCCTTCCCAGTGTTTCCTAAGAAGAAGAAAAAAAGTCTTGTTTTTAGTTTGGGATGCGAGATGCCATTGGCTCAACTTAAGAGCAGCCGACCACGGCCGTGCGGACAATACCTCGGGAAAAACTCTCCCCCTCTCTGTTTCTTTTTTTCACAGTAAAATGCACACTTGATTGGCAGCCTCTTGCCCCTGAAGGAGAAATGCCTGGTTGAAAAGTATCGTCTGACAATAGCTGGAAGGCTGACCTCATGCATTTTTGTTCTTGAGAGGTATTCATTCAAGTGTTTTCTAGTTCCCCTTATGTGGAATGGCATAATTTGGCTGCAATTCAGCACACTGCCATCATCATTTCCCTAAAAATCGTTCTCCTCTTCTTGTTGGACTAATGGTAGGTTTTCTGTTTTTCTCCTCAAAATAAATAGAATTCTGTTTTGGGGTAGAGCTCTCCAAAATAAGCCAAGTGAGTAACACAGAGTTTTTGTCAGATTTAATGATGTATGTTTTAGCTCTACTCGCTTATTAAGTTTCTTAATTTCTTCTCCCCAACTTCTCTGTATGGCGAGAACATTCACTGATCTAAAAATACCGGAGGGAGAAACTACATGTGAAGTGCAATTATGGGCTTGTGAGTTGACCGGGTATGGCAGCCGCGGCTACGCCGGGCTGAGAACGGACGGTGGGTGGTTTCTGTGGTACGGCCCGACACACATTGGGCTGGTGGCATCGCTTAGCGTGAAGTGCAGCTCAAACAGAAAACAATCCAATAAACAGAACAGAGGAGGCACCATGATTTTGGGCCAAACACATAGACTTATGAATACAAAGTGAACTAATACAGCAGCCTTTCTATGACAAGATAAACATTTTGGTTGTATGCATTCAATTACACAATAGCATTTGGTATTATTTAAATAGATTTGCTCCATTTAATTTTGTGTTCAAGGTATCGACGGCTTTAAAGCTGGGGTAGGCAGAAAGGGAAAAAAAATGGCAGAATTTGAAGCAAAGTGGGACCTCTTCTTGCAGCTCACTGCCTTTCCTGTCTTTGTCCAGCGGCTCCAGCCCCTCTCACCACATGAGCATGCACAGACTTCATACAGTTTGAGAACTATTCATTCATATCGGCCCGACACCGTAACCATACAGCAGCAGTTCAGTGAGGATTACCGTCGTGTTTTCTTTGCAAACTTTTGCACCTGTAAAGCTCTTTGAGATGACATACTGTGATTCATCAACATGAGCCTGTGGCTATGGTTAGCAGAAGGATAAACTATTAGCAGCATTTTCTCTCCATCTCTGAGGTCGCTTTGTCGATCGTGACACTTTGTGTTGTTTTATTGCTTTTGTCACTCTGTTTTAGAAGTAAATATCTGCAAAGTGTTTCAGAGATGGAGTGAAAATGTTGCGCCTGCTATAGCCTGCTAACTAGTCTCATAGAGCGACGCGCCTGGATGCAGCCAGCGGCCACTCCGAGTCTGATAAACATGGTGCTAAATGTTGATTTTAATGTTGATAAGCCTAGTATTAATACCGGCTCGTCTGTACGTTTCCTCTCACACCATGGAGGAGCTCGTCCTCGTAGCAGTCTAATACTGCTATCCAAAAAAGGTGACTGAAGGTGGTGTGAGAGGAGACTGGCAGACTAGCTGGGGTGCTAGGCTAAAGGCTAACGCCAGCAGAGCAGCTCTACAGACTGTTTTCACAGCAAATGTCTGCTCTGCAATAAACTGAGCTGCACTTATAGGCTACACAATTCCATCCCTCTATGTAATGCACTGTATGGATGACAATAAAGTCTATTATCTAATAGTCTAACCTTGAATTAGCCACACATGTACAAGTCACATGCATGCACATCTGCATTAGAAGAACAGCCAATAGGAATGCTCTCTCCCTGAAATAACCTGTGATTGGCCCAAAGTCTGTCCGTCACAAGCTACTTTTCTAAAGCCTGAAAACAGAGCCAAGACAAGGCATAGAAGTCTAGTTTTCTCTCAGACCACTTGAATTACAATATGCTGAAAGGTTATAATGGATTTTTTGCCCGATGACACCAAAAATATTCTGCCTACCCGATCTTTAATAACGTTTTTTGCAAGATATTTTGAGTGAACTCTGCTTCTGTCTGCTCATACTAGGCATTTTTCATATTATGTCTGACCTCTGAATAACAACCCGGCCATCCAACCACAAGGCAATTCCATTTTCCACTGTTTATATCCCAAAAGAATTGGCTTAGTAGTCGCCCCATACATTATACATAAATACAGATTGATATACACGAAGGCTTATTATCACCTCTTTCTGTATGCTTTTCTGCTTACCACACCATCTGGGTCTGTGCTGCTGTTTACTTATCTGTTTATCTCTGTCAGTATCAGTCATACTGTCTGTTTGCGTGGTTGGTTTTTAGTGTGAATTTGTCCTGAGGAGACACACAAACGTTCCAAGAACACTGTTACATTAGTTGATGTTAATGACAGAGCAGTTTCTTTTTGTGGCCAGACTGACTCCAGATCACCGACCAGAGCCGTAAGATTGATGAATGAGATCCCACTGCAGGCCTCCCAGTGTCAGACAACTGGAGATCACTTTCTGCGTGCGTGTGTGTGTGTGTGTGTGTGTGTGTGTGTGTGTGTGTGTGTGTGTGTGCGTGTGCGTGTGCGTGCGTGCATGTGTGTGCATGTGACTAACTGCCAGATATAACCACAAGCTCCTCACCAAGGGCGTCTCAGGACCAGGGAAGCCTCAGGGCAGGGATGCCTCATGGGAAAGCCCTTGATTAAAACTCTACTGTTATCCCACACCCTCTCTACCAGAAAGGAAGTAAGAGTATTGCTTTCCTCTTTTAAAGTATTCCCAGTGAAATAATGACTGGCTATGATCATAGAGGCTCGAGAAACTCCCAGAGAGTGGCAGAATGGGATGACAGATTCTCTATTTAATGAGACAAAGAATGTAGGCATATTTTTAAGTTAACAAGGAGAAATGTAAGTCACTCACTGTTAAGCATGACTGCCTGTGACAGCTCGCATGATGATGTATACTTACAGAATGTCAACAGCACGATGACCTGATGCACGTGCTATACAGTGAATCCTACAGTGTCACGCTTACTACCATCCTCTGACTGTTAAGTCTTAGGCTCGCAGTGAATAATTGATGCTAAAGATTACGACACTGTCAGTAGAAACCCTAGAGGCATCAGCGGCGAGCACTGACCCCAGGAGCAGCCCTGCAACCAGACACCTTCTCAGCACCTCTGATAGGGATATCCAATAGATATGTGAGTGAGTGAGTGAGTGAGCGTGCGTGAGTGCGTGCATGTGGTTGTGTCTGCAAGGGATCCGATGTAATAGTTTTTTGTGAACCAGGCTCCTAACACCGGTAGGTGGCTTTAAGAAGGGCTGACAGGTGACGGGGTCAAACCACCACTGGCCCGCACTGATCACTGTTGACTGGCCATGGTGCTTATCACATTTGAGCCTGTCGGGAAGACTGCCTGGTGATGACCGTCACAGAGATACAGGAAAAGGAGTTTGTCTCCAAGAAGAAGGAAGTGATAAGATGTGTGACAGAGAGAGATCAGAAGATAGAGAGGAGTAGGTGATTGTAAGTGGATACTGAAGGGATACTCTACATGAAGTGTATGTGTGTTTGTGTGTACATGTGTGTGTGTGTGTGTGTGTGTGTGTGTGTGTGTGTGTGTTTTCTATGCATTTCTCCCTTTAGCTTTGATCTGAGCTTAGCCGGTGAAACGAGTGGACTTAGTGGCACTCCTGTTGTAGCTCAAAGCCTAGTGCTAAGAAACTTTCCTGGCATGCACAAAGCCCGCTTGTGCAAGAGCAATATACTTCTCAATGACTCCGCATATTGAAAAGAAGAAAGAAGTTAACTAGAAGTATTATGTACTGGACAAAAATTGTTATGGTGAAAGCAGGTTCAAATTCAAGGCTTAACAAGATAATATTCACATAAAAGACAACAACAATTTGGGTCATTTGTAACTAATTGTTTGTGAAGAATGATTCAGGATTGTTCCAGTCCAAAGGTTGATTTTCATGTGAGCTTGATGACTTATTTAAGAGTACATCTGACATTGTTGTGGATGAGTACAATGATGTGCACCACATTTAGCCAGTACTATATATAGTGCGTAATACATATTTACTTGGATGCTGTGTGTGTTCCAGGAAACAAGTAATGTAATATAAAAGAAGAGTCAGCTGACTGAGGTTAGAGTCACAGAATAAGTCAATAAAAGCAATTTTGGATGTTCAGAATGTGAAGTCTCCTTAGTTGTGGTGTTGTCTGTGGCTTGTTACAGCGCCATATTCCAGAGTCCTCCTGGCCCCGGCCATCATTTTCTGTTCCTTTGGCCCACCATATTTGTGATGGACAGTGTGTTTTCATGCATTTCAGAGCTCTCCAGTGTCCTGGCCTGTCACCCAGCTGTCTATCTGAGCATTGAGATCCTGCATTTTGGATGCATATGCTGACTGTGCCAGCTCTGGTAAATTCTCATCCATGTATGCAAACGTGTGCACGCTGTGCACCTCTCTACATGGACTCTGACTCCCAGTCTTATCAATGTCAGAGGTCTGCGCCAGGCACTCCATGCCGCCTTTTGCTGTGACAGACAGATCATTGGTCCTCCTGTAACCCCCGGGGTCAGGGTTGGCACAACGCACGATACCAGCACAAAAACCGCCCTGTCGCTTATAAAACAGACCTGTGCCATCCACACAGCATCTGCTTTGTATAAGGCCCTTTGAAGAAAGTGCGGCATCTGGGTCAGTGGATGCGAAAGGGACCATCCCTCTGTTTTGTATAGGGGGTTACGAGGTTAGCGGGTTGGATGCTTGCTACCATCCATCTAAAAGACTGTGGTCCAAGTGATGTTAGGCAATCAGTTGGGAGTTGGAAGTGAGGTTTTGAGGCACAAAGATTTACTGAAGAAATAGAGTGTGAGAAGTCAGACCTTTTGTTCTGAAAACCGAAAGCAGACACGACATAGAGAGACTGATATTAACCCTGCACTCGTGGTGTTGGAATGATCGGAAAAATGAGTTCCCGACCGGGAAAATTCACGAGAACAGTCGGAACAACAACTTAGAAAGTGGGTGAGAAATTTGGCACAAGACTTGACGAGTTGACGTCATATTACGCAGAAACATGGTGGACAAAAGTAGGCTAAATGTTGGGTTGATGGTAATAAAACTTTTTATGAATTGACGTATTGCATATACATTATTTGTGTAATTTGTAATATGGTATTAGGTTGTAACCGTTAGTTGCTCTCCACGTAGAGTGACCTAGATTAGTTATTTATTAGCATTAACCATGATAACAAGTCAGGTAAAGCAATATTTTTGTGATTTCAGTGAATATACTGGTTCAGCAACAAGTCTGGGACAAAATCAGTAGGCTAATATAAAACTTCAAACTGTTTCAGCACACTTGGATGGCAACATGAATCTTCACTGTTTAAACGCTCTGAGCAATAAAATACATCTTCTGTGCATCCATGTTGTTAAAGCTCATGAACACAGCAAAGTCAGAAAAACGACTTCCCAACCCAGGAAATGGGACCATCTGAAGAGCATGTGAATGCATCATAAATTAAAAAAAAAAGAAAACGTATTCTATATGATAACATTGTGATGGTTTTTAGCAAAGTTTGCATGATGTGGTCAATGAGATATTGCCATGACCAGAACAGACATTTGGTGCCTTAACCGTCCAATATGACTCAATTAGGCAGGTGAGTGGATATACACTAGCAGGTGTCCAGATGCTAAGAAATTGCACACAACATCAGGTACGCGATTACCCATGAGAGTGTATCCTAGACTAGTGTAGACTTACACTGTGTAAGGTAGTTCCAGTGGGTGCAAGAGAGGCTTTATAGCTTTTCACTCAAGCTCTCAGTCAGTGGTGCAGGAAGGTCCCAACCCCAGAAGAGAGAGAGCACGGCGAATAACAGGATTTATTCTCTTTGTCCAGTGACACACTCACCTCTCTTCCCCCTCTGTTCCCCCACTGTCCAGCCCCACTCCCCACCAGCTCTAAATCCTTTTTTGATGGATTTCCCAGCAATCTCTCCACCGCTGGCATGTGTGTGTGACACACACACACGTGCCCTTTGACACCACCTCCACACAAACCTCACCCATAACACACACCCATAACATCAGCATCAATTGAGTCTGACTGTATCTGTCAACCAACAACTTCTAATGCTGATACAATGTCTTGTTCTCCTCTCTAAGCTGACACACTGATTGATGGATGGTTGCTATTTAAACACCCGCCACTACTGAGAATAACTCAGATTGATATAACAGTAATGGAACATATGAAAAATGGGATATTTTCAATGTCCAACTTTCCTAAACGATTTCTGCTTTTGAAAAAAGAACCAAACAGCATGACTTCATCCACCGTAGCTGCCGATGTTCTTTTTCAACCTTGTAATTAAGAGCAAAAAAAAAGAGTTTTTTAAAGACCTTACGTGTTCATACTGTTGGCAAGGCTGAGTGGTGCAGATTATGAATGGGATGGGTAAGAGGCAGCAGGGAGGGGACAGACAGGACAGAGGGGCTGCAATTTAGCTATAAGCTGGCTCCACCCCACTTGTCATGCTGTGTTGTTTTGTTGTGTTAACCATGACAACTGTCACAGTGGCTCCATCCAGCTTCAGGATTATTCTGGGTGAGAGAGCTGAGGAGAGGAGAAGGGGTGTAGAAGAGAAGTGAGGATGATTGGAGGAAGCAGGAGAGCAGAAAAGATCATTAGAGAAGAGTGTGTTGGCGGTGCAGAATTGTACCTCTGAAGCTTCATGATAAACTCCTGAAACTACCTTGAGTGATCACATTTATTCTGGTATGACATATTAAATGAATGTGGTAAAAAAAAGAAAACTCAACAATAACTGCTTTAACAGTTATGACAACATGAGGACAACAGCCGTTGAAATTATGGAATAATGTTATGAATCATTTTAGACCACAATGACCAGCAAGTCTGCCAGCCAGCATGGCTGCACATTTTCAAAAGCCAGGCCATCTGAACATCTGGTCACTCAATACTGCCTGCAGATCATATTCATTTTCATCTATACTGACTGTATATTTCTTACATTTCTTAGGGGTGACGTGTAGGTGTGTAGGTGTTCATATATATTTTTGACTCAGATTCTTTGCAGTATTATGGAATAACAGATCTCTAAATCTGGAGTGTATTTATGTAGGCACTGAGTGAACTTTGTGTAGCTTTCACAATTTGTAAAATCCCTCAAAATATACCCATATTGGCCTCTGCTTTATTTCAATATATGCATTATGTCCATCTGTCCTGCATCTTTTTTATCTTTTTTTTTTTTTTTAATATTTCCTCCATATGCTTCCCCCTTTTTGTAGGAATGCTCCCTGTCCTCCTGCTAGCTGGGTTGATTCTGGCTCTGTCCATCCCTGGCACTACGTCTGAGTCAGCCACGCTGCGGTTCCTGGGGCAGACGGACTTTGTTGTCAACGAGAGCAGCACAGCAGTGGTCCGGCTGGTCGTGGAGAGAGTGGGAGACCCGGTCAATGTGACGGCTTTGGTTCTGGTAGGTAGAGCTGCAACGATTAGTCGACTGCAAAATAATCACCAACTGTTTTGATAAGCGATTAATCGTTAAAAGTAATCTTTCATGCAGAAAATGCTGTTTTTCAGCCTCTCAAATATGGAGATTTCCTGCTTTTCTCTGTTTTATATCATATTAAACTGAATATATTTTGGTTTTGACTGACAAAACAAGACATTTAAACACACCACCTTGGACTTTCAGAAACTGGGATGGACATTTTTCGCTATTTTCTGACATTTTATAGACAAAGCGATTAATCGACAAAATAAATGGCAGATTAGTCGATAATGAAAATAATTGTTAGTTGCAGCCCTGCTGGTCGGACATGGGAAAAGCTCTCTGATGACTCAACCTGTCAAATCATCTTTTCTCTCTGTATTTATCACCTTGTTATGTTGAGAATAAGTGACCTTTTAATCTATGGCAAACAGTGGCCAGTAAGCACACCCAGTGTGTCTGCAAAAACTGTTTTGGAATTCACAGAGTGGCTTTTGGCTTTACGCCCTCCACAGGGGGGCTAGTGTCAGCTGCTCACAGTTGTTGTCTGGTAAGGCGAGCTGACCGTGCTGTGGAGAGTGGCTGGGGGGTTTCCTCTGCTTCTTGATATCTTTACCATATTTCTTCTTACATGAACTGTTATACCTGAGCTGCTATATTAACATCAGTATTAATATGTGTAATATCAGCCTTCCTTCTAGGAATCTAATGGGCATAGACAGAAGCACAACTCAAGATCAAGCAGATAAAGGAAAGGCAGGAAAGAGACAGGCACACAATATCTTCTCTCTGCTGTTGGAAAGAGCTGAAACAGACAAAAAACATCCTATTGGTTCAGTTATCTAAAGCACAAATCATGTACCTGCAGCATCCTGGGCTCAAACTCATCTTTGATGTATCGTGCTACACTGTCTCCACCTCTTTTGTGCCTTTCCTGTTTCTCTCCATTTCACACTTTCAAATAATTGCAAAAAGTATCTCAAACAAAAAGAAAACACACAAAGAAGCAGGAATCTTACTTAAGTTAAATGGCGAGTGATACAATTGAATATGTGCTTGTTTCACCCAGCTCGAGGGAGTGGACACAGGGGACTTTGAAGCCATTAATGCTGCAGCCTTCCTGCTGTCCACTGAGTCCAGTAAGACCATCTTCATCGCTGTGAAAGATGACGACTTGCCTGAAGCCGATGAGACATTTACCTTCAACCTTACACTACAGGTAAATGCCCATTGTCGCCCATTGCTGTCTATTTCTGGATTGATGATGACTCCCTCTCTTCCTCCCTCACTCCCTTCTCTCTGCTCTCCGGAGCTCCAGACTTCCTTTCCATAAAGTCCCACTGTTCTTAAACCCTAACCCCCCATCTACGAAGCAATAGAGAGTGGGGGGCGACAGCCACAGTAAGCCTCGAAGGCTCTTTGATGTGTGCGCTCTATAGGAGTTTTCCAGGGCTAGCCTGGGTGGGGGCAAATGTTGTGTGCGCCTCTGAGATTCCCGACTAAAAGACACCTTTGTGAAAAGAAACTAACTTTGACAGCCACCGCCCCACCACACAGTAAAGTGATTCTCTCATTCACTGTCCCCTTTGACTTCGATGTCCGTTCCGAGGATTTCATTTCTGTATATGTTGTGTGTTCACCATTGCAAATGTCGCACTATTGTTGATGAAGTCTGTTACAATGGATCAATGGATTCACAGCCAAGTACATTAAAATCTTGTCATGCATTTTGAGACTTTTTTGCTGACACTACCAAATGCACCATATTATCAGAAGGTGCAACTGGCTATTTTCTTCTAGTCAAGTTACTGTAAGATTTTTTTTTTTTAAAAGAGAAAAAAACATGGCTCGCTTTTTTTTTTTTGTAGAATGTTGGTGTGCTTTTACTATTGAGCATCGTCTTGTATATAACAGCTGTAGATGTTTTAAGGTTTGAAAATGATTTTTAATGGGTATACATTGTAAATCCTTGTCAAAGGAATCACCATCACGGCTCAGGATGCCTTACACCTAGAGACTATCTCCATGGTTTCATGTAGCCTTTAGCTGTCAAGTTTGATTGATGAGCTGGGGGGTCCTGGTCTTGCTGTCTGCCTGTCGTATCCCTCACTAAAAGACCAAAGACAAAGGTCATTGTGAATCACTTATTGTCAGCTATGTACACTTACAAAACGGGAACAACTCGAAACAGCTGTCAGCAAGAGTGACTTTCTTCACAACATTTTCAATTTGACGCTGCATTTTTGTGACATCTGGTTAAAATCCAGTAGCGCAGGCCCGTATTTAGCCTGCTACTAGAGTGAAAGACCAGATGAGGCCCACTTAGCCCTTCTGTTTACACTACAGCGGAGACAAAGCTTTGGCCAAATGCTACCCTATCAGCTTACTGAAGAACTGTCTGGAGGATGAATGTGCACTACAAGGGGTGTCATAGATCAAGCACAAGTCAGAAATAAAGGTTGATCAGGGTACATTCATCATTTCTGACAGTTAATCCTATAAAATGTGTTTCAGTGGAAAGCATTAGACGTGAGTATGACAGAACAAGACTTGTTATATAGAAACGGTGTAGAATTGTTGTGGACCAGAGCAGGTGCAGCCTACCAGGACTGTGCGGGAACAGAAGGTAGAACACACAGTGGGTCGTAGCATATTAGATTAGGGGGAGGCAGGGTTTATGTTGTGCTGCAATGTGTATAACAAAGCTGGCTTTTAAGTAGCCCATTTGTGTGTGTGAATCACTGTATATTTGATTATGTAGTTGGGCACACACGAGTGTGTGCATATGTGTGCGAGCAGCTTCCTGGCCCAGCCAGTGGCTTGGCTTTGTGAAAGCGTGTGGATTCCGTGTCTGAGTTGACCGCTACAAGAGCTCAGCAGCGGAAAGAAAGCTCTGCTACAGCTGGGAAAAGCCCTGTTTGAATAGAGGGATGAATGCAAGAGGCCTAAGCACTTTCTTGTTTTTCATTGTTTTTCATCTTCTTCTTTGCCTGCTCTCACCGCACACGCTCACATACAGTTGTTTTGCTAAGAAGGGCTGCACGATATGAGGAAAATATTTAATTGTGATTATTATTTTTTTGAAGATTATTTTTGGGGCTTTTTTTGCCTTTTATGAGATAGTAAAGCTGAAGATTGACAGGAAAGGGGAGGGAGAGAGATAGAGAGAGGGGATGACACGCAGCGAAGGTCCGCAGGTCGGATTCAAATCCGGGCCACTGCAGGACTCAGCCTTCATGGGATCTGTACCAAACAAAAATTTGATCTTAAGGGCACGGTCACACATGAATGAACAGTGGAGAATATTCGCCTCCCGTTCACTTCCATTGTATGCAAGTGAAGAGGTGAATCTTTGCATTGCATGGAGTTCACCTATGGTGAACTTTGATTGGCAAATATCACCTCAGCATTCACGTATGTGTGGCCGCAGCTTAAGTCTGTGGAATACGATTTGTACTTCGGCATGTCTGCAGCACCACAATATTTAAATCAGAATATTTTTTTGACACATATTTTGCTTTTAACAAATCTTGTGCCCCCCCTGTGATTTGGATATTGCACTAGTCCTTATTGCGATTTGGATAAAATTGCAATTAATCGTGCAGCCCTACTAAGAATTTTTAATTGGACTTGTGTTTGGCTGAAAATTGTTTTGTTTTCCACATCGCATACACATATTCTAATTAGCCTTTGTGCAGATGTTTGTATGTTGCAAAGGGATTTTGGAAGTTTTGGTGAAAGCCTGCAAACTTGAGCTCAGACATGGTGGTTTTCAGCACAGTTGGTCCATGGGATGCTTGTGAAAACATTGGTAAGCTCACTAATGGAAACCTTGGAAAGTTACGCCAAATAACAAGGCTGTGGTCTTCCTCTTTAATGGTGTTCAGAAAAAGGAAAGCCCTCCTTGCACAGATCATAGGTTATGGCTCTTTTTGTTAAGTTAAAAGCTCACAGGGTAAGCCTCATAAAGTCGCTGTGTGATTTTAAGCCCGGTGAGATTTGAAGTTTGTCAGGTCTTAGTGCCGAATCACAGAGCACAGCACAAGTCCTGAAGAGGCGTCCTGCCGTGAGCTAACCTGACAAATCAACCAGGCTGAGACGAGGACTTCCTGCCTTTGTGGCTTCTCACCAGGGCCTCTCAGTGGGAGCATAGAGATGAAGCAAAGACAATGGATAAGGCAGACGTTGTGGTGTTTCACATGAGCGCAAGTGTCAGGGGGGAGGTTAAAATGTGTCCAGGCACATACTGTATGATTTTATCTAACCATTTCAATTTCCCCTGCTTTCCAGAGCTCCTCTAATGGCGTGACACTGGGAACACCAAACAAGGCAACCATCACCATCCTGTCCAATGACAATGCCTTTGGAATAGTTGCCTTCAACTCAGTAAGAAATCCCTGTCATCCACATGCATCTTTTATTCATTTGTTGATTCACTTTGGTCTCATCCGGTACAGTTTATCACTTCTAACTTCTAACTATGATTAATCCGACATCAATTTATCATAATGTGTCACATGGTGTCATAATGCAAATGTGTTAACAGCAGCAGCTTTGAGAAATACGTAACAAGGAGAGCCTTATTTATGCACATTATTCTGAGTATATGAGGCCTCCGGAATCAAAATCTTTGGGATTTTTCCTTAAATCAAAACTCCAAACAGTTATTTCTTAGGACAAGCCAAGCTGCCTGGATTCTCTTCTCTTGATCCTTTAGGAAACTCTCAGCCATAGAAATAAAATAAAATTAAATTAAATTTATATGGTCTCAGCTCATTTAAAAGGCTATTCAAGGTGCTTGATTGTCCATTACTGAAACCTGCCCCAACTACAATAATTCCTCCTACTAACAATATAATAATCCTCTTCTAGTCATTTTCCCAGTTTGTGCCACGCTGTATTAGATTTGTGCTCGTGGTCATCAACATTGCAAAACTTGTCCAAAGACACCAAGAACTGCTGTGGGTGTGGGAGTGAGCTGGAGTGTGGTTAGCAATAGATAACCACAGAAAACTGTTAACACTGCTGCCAATTGTGTATGTTATTAATTTCTGTGCAAAAAACCCCTAAAGAGGTTTAGACACTAACCTGCACTTGCACCATTAGCATGCACTTGCATTTGTGACCAATTACCATGTTAGTAAGTAGTAGTAGAAAGTAAAGGATCAGGGTGGAGTTATTTGGACCAAATACTGCAGAGAGGGTTTTAATCATGCTAGTATTGTGGTTGTGGGAGAAGTGACCATCTCGTGGTTGTGGGTTCCCATGGGTAATTAAAACCACAACACTCCCTGGGTTCACTTATCAGTCGAAGTTTTTAGCGTTTCCATGGTAGCTGTGGTATAACTGTTTGCCCTACCACCCCCAGATGGTCTGAAATGCAGGATAATGATTTGGCTTGCTTAGAATCAATAAAGGCCTCCTGGCCTTGGGAGATGTGTTTATGTTAGAGTACTAAATTAATTCCTGCATAGCATTTCTTTGCTTTCTTTTCTTCTTCATTTGTATTCTCTTGAATTTCTTTGGTTATAGCAAATTAAATTTGAATTATGTAGAAAAACAAAAGGGAATTGGACTTCCACATTTTAAAACCACAAAAAGGACTTCCAAATACAGTGAGATTAAATGTGATATTTACTCCTCGTTGCCATGGAATAGAGTTTCTAATGCTGCATATTCCACTAAGATCACTTTCCTTTGTGTCTCTTTCAATTCAATTCAATTTCACTGCTTTATTAGCACGACCTTTGATCTGAAGCATGGCTGCCAAGGCAGCACACACAATAAAAGATACAAATCAGATGAATGTATCAATTTAAACACATTGAGATGAGAAATTATTAATTCACTGTCATGTGTAATGATCAGTAGTATCTACAGAAATGTGTAGCAGTTCCAGAATTGAGAACGCTCAACACAAAACAAATATGAAAAACAGTTAGAACAACTCAACATCAAATGAGTCAAATGAAATCAAACAGTCTCTCTCTCTACATTAAGGATTCGTCTTGGATTTGTCAGTAAAGAGATAACCAGCTCACTTGTACCACCTGTTCACGTCTCATTTAAACTCAAATGTACTTTGTGTTTTGGTTTGTTATTGAAGTCTTTTAAATATGAACACATGTTTTGCTTTGTCTGTTTCACTGTTTTCATCTCAGACAGAAGAGATTGTCGTCGATGAACCAAGAGGAAGGAATCATTATGTGCCTTTCACCCTAATTAGAGAAAAAGGAACATACGGGACTGTGACCGTAAACTTCGAGGTGAGAGGGCAATGTACTGTACATCAACCAACAAACCTGAGACACTGTCTTTATAGTATTTAGGAAGGACAGTGTCATAGATATGTTTCTGAAAAATGGGCTTGTTTTCAGCTTGTTGAAGATGCTTCTGTGAGTTTCTCCCACCGGCTGAACATAGAACATTGAATAATTTAGACCCAAATATGTTCTGTAATTAAATTACATATAATTCCATGGTAGGAAATAGTCTTTTCTCCATTATTTATATGCTGCATAGTAGGCATGGGGCAATATGAAAATTTAATGTCACAATTATCCTGAAATATGCTTAAAACTCTTAAAATGACACTGAAACACACTGAAATCACTTTACCTTACATTTTGCTTTGTTGTGACTTTTTTATTGAAACATTACAACTTTTTTCTCATAAAATTGTGAGTTTTTTTCTCAAAATATTACGACTTTTTTCTTGAAACATTACAACTTTTTTTTAAGAAACAAATATTTTTATTGCATCACAGATAGGACACTACAGTGAACTGCAGTCAATTCATGATATTCATGATTATGCCGATAATGGAAATTAACCACGATCAACTTATTGTGAGTGTTTTTTTTAATCGCAATCCACAATGATATCAATTATTGTCCCATCCCTACTGCATATAAATGATAAATGAAAATCCACAAAGTACATGGGCATGCCGAAGTGTAAACATCAGTGTGACTTGTCCTGCTCAGATCTCTGGAGGTCCTAACCCTGCCATCGAGGACCTCAGTCCAGACAGAGGGAACATCACCATTCCTGTAGGACAGGCTGTAGTGCACTTCAGCATCCTCATCCAGGATGACCAGGTATCAAACAAACTCCTCATTTAAAGCTGATCCATATGTGCGACGACATGTCACATATATGGATTAGCTTGTGCTGATCTGTCCCTCCATCTTTTTAGACATTGTTAGTTTGAGTCTTCGTTGATGATATATTTGGATTGGAACATATGATGTGTAATTTTAAAGGAATGTCCAGATTGGGTTTGCCATTTTTAAATGTCAAAGTTTGAAAGGAGTGATGCATACGATGTACAACTGTATGTGAATGTGTTTACTTTTCATTGTTGGCCAGATCCCGGAGGACGATGAGGTGTTTTCAGTCAGGTTAACGGGTGTGGCAGGTGGAGCCCTCCTCAGGCCCAACGCCAGCAGTGTCCAGCTGAGAATCCGGCGTAATGACAGCCCGCTGCGGTTCTCCCACTCTATCATGGCCGTACCAGAGTCCGCTGGAGTCATTGCCCTTAATGTGACCCGTGGTCGGTTGACTGAGGATGGGCCGCTCGTCGGCTCTGATGACACCGAGGTTCCTTTCTTTCAATCCAGTTATTTATTTACTTAGACTTTTGACTGTTAAAGAATAGAGCACTTTAATTATATATGTGCAGTATAATATATACAATATGTATGTGTATATATATACAATATCATTGATGCAGAAAAAACAAGCATAAGACAAATGTATATAAACCGTCTGGACTATACTGTCTTTAGGTCTCTGTAGATTACATGGTGGTGAGCGGTGGAGGACTGGGCAGCGCCACACCAGCTGTGGATTTCCTCGACCTTCAGCCAGTCCGAACAGTTACATTCCCTCCATTTGTCTACAAGAGCAGCCTGTTGTTCAAAATCAGCGATGACGACGTGCCAGAGATCGCAGAATCCTTCCACCTGGTCTTGCTGGAGGAGACCATCAGAGGAGATGCGGTGCTCGTATCACCCAATGCTGTGCTAGTGACCATCGAGCCCAATGATAAGCCCCATGGTGTCCTGTCAATCAGCAGCAGCGCAGTCATACAGCCAATCACCATCAATGAAGACCTGACACAGAGGTGGGTAACTTACGAATGCTTATGAGTGTCTTTAAAGCCCAGTTCAGACCAAAGATTCGCGTCGAGACGAAACAGTTTTAGAACGTTGCAGGGAAACGTCTCAGCTCGACTCCAGCCGGCTGATGGTGTTAGTACGTAAGGCACGTCACCTGTTAGCACAACAGCCAATTATGTGTAATACCTACACGAAAATGTTGTGAACATTATTCTTCGTAGATCTTTTATAATAATTCACCGAAAGAGCAGAGCAGGCCTGCTTTATTGCGCAATCCAAATCTTCAAAACTTGTCATTTTCAGCGTGTAGGTTGGCTGTTGTGGTTTTTCCTTAGCAAAG
>JAOVVB010005666.1:0-17061 GCA_028570985.1 Heterobranchus longifilis | reverse complement strand
CACCCCCCCCAGGCAAAAAGTCTTCCTCCTCCACGTGCCCTGGGCCCGCAAACGGCGCGTTCTCACTGATCTGTTTTGCTCAATTAAACTTCAGAGGACACCCTGCCACATCTCTTTGAAAAGGTCACGACCCCGGGGGCAGAGGTTAAGTCTGCCGCTCGTAAAACAAGGTCTCCATTAACATGGCAGCGTGTTTTCAGAGGTAATCCATCCATTTCCACAAACTAACATGACAGTGTGGAAAAAAAAAAAAAAGTTACGTTACTGGGGAGGTGTCAAGGTAATGATGTTTTATGGCGGTGTTAACTTTCAGCAGAGTAATGGCAGCGCTGCTTAACCTTGACTTCTTTAGTCTCCCGTACATCTGCAGTCCTCCTCCGTCACTGTGAGGATGTCACCAGACCAGGATTTTAAACTTCAATACAATACTAGTTTTAAAAAAACATCTGATTGTAGATCTGCTTTTTTTTTTATAGCTTCGGTACTTTTGATTCTATCTAATGTGGAAATATCGTTTTAAACACATTGTATTAAAAAGTATCAAAGTATATCGATACTTTTAACAACATAAGAAGGCAACTTTCAAAAATACTCAGTTTCTTTGTCGTCATTTTCTACTTTATTCCATTAAAGTAGCACTGGTCGAATTCATTTATAACTGAAGCAGAAAATGTGCAGAACTTAATTTCCATAATAATTTCTTAAAACTCTTCAATTGGATTGTTTGTGTATCTTTTGAAATTATTCTATTTTCATATTTTCAGGGTTTGTACAGGTGTTACAGGTGTAAACATGTGTTACTATAAATAAAGTTTACAGAATCCCTTTATACCCACAGTGTTTATTTTACCAGCTGTTTATTAACTTTGTATATTTTGGATATTATTTAATGATAGGTTCGACTTAGGAGACAAAAAAACTAATATGATGACGGGATCGTTTCATTTCAAATATTAACTTTTTTTTTGTTGACATGAGTGATTGTGACACCAGATTATATTGAAAATCAATCATCTTCCAAGCAGTATATTCAAATTCAAGCACGTTCCTAACCTTCATAAAACATAATGGTTAAAATCAAACGTTTTCCAAACTTTGTACGAACCCTGTTGCAGACATGTGTATTGTTTAAATATGCAGAGCCGCGAGCTTTCGCCGACTATATTAATAACTGCATTCGTATATTTGTGAGGAAATAGTGCCGCTCAGCTTAACGAGGCCAAATGCAAAGTAAAGTATCCTGACACGTCCTAACATGACCCTTATCTACATGCCTCGTTACAACTATTCCATCGAGCTGTCAGACTGGATATGTAAAATATGAATCCAGGTGGGGAGAGGCGATGATTCAAAGAAGAAAAAAAAAAAAAAAGAATTGCACATCTTGTTTCATCAGATAACGATAAAATACAACAGCCGTGTGTGTGTGTGTGTGTGTGTGTGAGAAGCCAGGGCCTTGTATTGAACACGGCCTGCCAGTTGGCACAATGGATGCCACAGCCCCCACCCCCAGCCCCCAGCCTACTTCCCAGCGGGCATTCATCTGGGCATGCACATGGGTGCTACAGCGCTGCCTGGCTAAACGCGTCTGTGCCCCCGAACAACGGGGCTGAGTGCCCTCTCCAAATTCACCCAGCACACTCGCTGCCAACCCGCCGACCTTTCTCAGGCAGAAACCCGCCACCGTCTCGAACAAATACACTCTCAACTTATTGATTTTTGCCACAAAAAAAAATAACAAGAAAACATACCGTAACGGCAGCAACATAATTTTTTCATCCAATTACACAACACAGCAGAAGAAGAGCTCCGCCGGACACAGAGGACGATATTTGAAAAAAAAAACAAAAACAAAAAAAAAAAGC
The DNA here is from genome assembly GCA_028570985.1 of Heterobranchus longifilis. NCBI lineage: Eukaryota > Metazoa > Chordata > Actinopteri > Siluriformes > Clariidae > Heterobranchus > Heterobranchus longifilis. Next base: position 15,196 of record JAOVVB010005666.1, on the reverse strand, counting down.
ACAGCCCGGATCCGTTTTTTTTTCTCGCAGTTCGCACAAATACCAGATTCTGTTTCAGACAGCCGTTTGCTACCTTCTTTGTGTTTGATTGTTTGTTTGTTTCGTGCAGTTGCAGCAGAACAAAGGCAGCGGCTTCCATTCTGCCACTGTCAAAAAACTTTCCAACATGCCCACTGCATTGCGGATGCCAACCAACGAATCAAAGGCATGCTGCAAGCAGACAAAGAGGGTTTGATGCCAACCTCCCAAACCTCTAACAACCATTACTGGTGATTTGCCTGCCTCCCTGGCACAGTGCAAAACAAAATGGCGCCGCACCACACGCTACCACAATATGGCTGCATTGTCTGGAGATGGGCACTGCCTGGAAACTCGAAGAAAAGGAAAAGACGCTTTAGCTTGCAAAAACTAAAAAAGGGAACAAAAAAAAAAAAAAAAAGCATAGCCGTCTCTGTGATCCCAGTAAAAGAATGTTATTTTGTATTTGCCAAACTTTCAACCCACAGAAATTTTGAGGACAACGGTGAATAATTGCTCTGATCCGCAATGCGATGTTGAATTTACTCTCCGGAACATTATGTTCCCTATTTATTTCAAACACTAAAATGAATCTTCTTGCCAATAATTTCCCTCCGTCGCGGACTCATTTTCCTAAAATAAAAGCTTGTAAAATGCAATCCATAATGTACAATACAAGCACTAACGGCGTATGTTCTAAAAATAAAAACTAAAAAACTAAAGAGGCATTCTCAACTTGGTACTGAACAGTTAAAAATGCAGCAGATGCAAACTAGAGAAGCGGTGGCATCCTACAAAAGACACAAAAGAGGGTCTGATGCCAACCCCGGTGCCACTGGCAACCATTATTGTCTGTGTGCTGTGCCTTCTGCTTTCCCTGGCACTTATCAAACACAAAATGGCGCTCAGGGTTTGATGATAATGAGCTAGCTATAGCACCATTTCTCCCTCAGTAGCAAAGTATCGCTGCTTATTCCGTGTTCAATTCAGGCGGATTTCAACAGGGAATACTATAGGGGGGGATTCCTATAGTGGTCCAGATAAAGGGAGGAAGTTCACTGCGAGGGAAATGTAATTACTGCAACAACCCTGTTCTGCATTCATTTGGAAAGAGTTGATAAATTCTGCAACAATAACAATAAAAAACAGCATTTTTTTTAGAAAACGAACATCTAATCGGAACAATATTTTCTGCTGATCTTGTGCATTGTCTGTTTTTAATTACTCTTAATATCAGATTCAAATGTGTCAAAATTCAAAGCTGCTTTTCAAAAATAATTTGTAATGACACATTTGGGTTTAAATTGTCAGTGTTCAGACATGATCTCAAATGTTTCAGTAAATGCCAGTATTTATTATTAGTGTGCCATTCTTTTGGCTGTGTATCCATGTAAAAAAAAAAAAAAAGATAATAATTACATTCTGGAAAAAAAATAAGGTTTTAACACATCCATTCAAAACAAATGTGCATGTCAAAACCTATCCCAGCACCTGGCAGCACAAGCTCTTATTTCACACTGTGCTGAATAATAAAATGCTCCACATCGAGCACATCACTCTGTCCGCAAAAGGCTTTCATGTAAAACAAACCAGCTTTTCAGGAATTAAGAAAAGACGCATTTCAGCACAAACACGATCACACATCACACGCGTGATTTATAACACACACATCCTCTTATATATACTGCAAATATATTGCAAATATTAAAAAAAGACCAACTTAGGTTTACTCATATCTGCAATGCGAAGCTGTAAAGTGACTTACTATCTGCAATATGTTTATCAATATGATTATGTACCTTTTTTTTAATGGTGGAAATCACATTTTAAAAGAAAATTATTCTAATGTGAGTTTTTAAATGACATAATGTTACATTATATTATATAATGGGGACTATGGGGACTATAGTAAGGACAACTACAGTTTAAAAAAAAAAATGCTGTTAATAATCACAACAACTGGAATAACAACAATCCTGTTATTGGTACATAAACTACTAGTGAGTTCATTTTAATCTAACCAGTCTGCAACTTTCCACATGTCACGACTTAATATCCAGACAAATAGAATACATGTACAGTGTGTAATTGTACAAGCCTGTGTGTGTGTGTGTGTGTGTGTGTGTGTGTGTGTGTGTGTGTGTGTGTGTGTGTGTGTGTGATAATACACACCATGTCCGAATTATAGAAATGACTGAACATGAGTAGAAGCTGCTGCTGCAAATTTAAAACATGTTCTACATGTAATATTGATTTCAGGTTGCCTCTTTGTTTAATGTCTATATAAAAATCTATGTTGTGTGTGTATACATATATATATATATATATATATTTACAGTACTATCAAGTTTCTGATGTTTATTTGTCTGCCGAACATCGTGGTGATTTCAGCCGGTCTCTCAGCAAGACTGCCAAAAAGTAACACATGTGACCTTTGACCTTGCCAAGCCATCACTCACACATGCGTGTTAGCTCCCTCTCATACACACAGTGAAAAATACACACACACACACACACACACACACACACACCCACACACACACAGTATGAGCATGGACCTACCTTGGTCCTGGACATAGTACGCTAGAAACAAGTCCAGCTCCTTGACCGATACTGTAATGTGGTGTGGCTGGACACAAAGTGCGGGGTTGGTGCAATGTTGAGACTTGACGAGGCGTTCTCCGTCGGTACTTTCCAGAGGGATGCCCTTGAAGAGGATGACCATCACCAGGTCCAGACGCCAAACTTTGTCGGCCTGCCTCAAGCAGTCGATCCGGCGGATCTTGCCCTTCTGGTCCGGGTTGGATAGCACGCAGCACGGGTGCTTCTTGCCCGTCACGCTGAGGACAAAGTCCTCCCGGTACTCCTGCCGAATGTCCTTACGCAGCTTGGCCAGCAGCCTGGACGCCCACTTCTGCTTCACCTCGGGCTTCTCGCTCAGAAGCTCGTCCTTCACCGCACGCTCCTCGTCCTTGGACATCCGCTTCTCGTGCTTCTTGAAGTATTTGCGTTTTCGGGCCTGGAGGTTGAACCACGTGTAGGCGATGGCACGGACGTGAGGAAGAAGTGCCTCGATGAAGGGATGAAATTCATCCTGGAGCATCCGAGTGAGGAGAGAGAAGAGAGAAGTCAGAAACTCATTAAACACAGAGAAGAATTATGGGTTTAGTCAGCTACTAATCAGAGGCAGAAGGGAAGTCAAACCACAAATAAACAATTCCTCATAACACATAATATCTTATTGACAATTTCAACAGTTTCTCTTCACATAGCAGCACTGCTTTTACCATCCTAGATGTGCAGGCGTACTGCAGGTATGACAAGGACATTCCACTGTTTATATCAGCTGCCAGCACTACAATAGCACCGAGCCCAGTGACTGAATGCACTCGCGTCTCCGCTCCCATTTCTCTGAGCGGGACTCCTCTACAGGGAGCATGCGCCCCTCGCAGTTGCATTTCTCTTATCAAACTGTCCACATTCCAGCGTGAACTTATCCCATGTTCACGAAGGATGCCGGATAAGCTGGAGGGCCAAGTGGGGTGCAGTCACAAAATAGGAAATTACACACAAACAGCTTTGTATACAGGAGATGCATGTTCGAAACGAATAAAAGAAAAACAAGCAGAGGAGGAGTGCGGCATATCAAATGAATGAAAGGTATTTGCAAAGGTTGAGTTAGGACTCAATTCAAAGTTCATGCCAAAGTTTTGAGGTTAACATGCGGAATGACACTTGCCCATCTTCATTCCAAAAACAGGAGTCTGATATTAAAATTTGCATTTCTCTTTTAATTTCAAAGAAAAAAAACGTCATGTTGAAACTTATTTTTCTGATAAATTATCAGAGACTCAGATTGATATTAGAAGAAATATTTTCAACAGTAATTTCACTTTTTAAAGTCTTATGTGTATTTGCATTATGCCATAGTACACTTTATACCACATTATCTTTAATTCTAAACCGAAAAATGACTGAAAATATGAGTCACAAAAAAGAAAACTTGTTCCATTCACATTTGACAGAATTTCTCTTCATCCTCGCAACTAAAAAAAAAGCGACATTTCTGCAGGAGTTCCATGTCCTACGGGCTTGTACACGAATAAGACTCGAGTAAGTCTGAAACAAATTATAATGATCTCTTAATGCTTGTTTTCTGAAGGTGAGGGAATGTACAGGATGGAGCGGATGATTTAGGAGTCATCAGAAATTACAGCAGCTGCAAGTGACAAGTGGAAACATTAACTTATCTTTGTTTTAGGTCATTAAAATGTCAAATTTAATAAGTATAAGCAGCCCCCTTTTGAGCGGGCGTTTGAAGAGTTAAACCACATATTGTTCTTTTTGTAGGCAGCCAGGCAGGCCGGCTATAGGAAACCACAGAAACCCACTCCCTATCTGCGCCTGCTGCCGCTGTGAAGCCACATTTCTGCTCTGCACTTTCGGCCAATAAAACTCCAGTACATAATGTCAAATTCTAATCATTTATTATACAGCCGGAATAAACATTTAATTCTCTACAGATACTTTTGAAATGTATTATATTTACTATGCATGCTACATCTATCCATAGTCTTTTAGAGAGATAAAGAATTAATAAAATAAATTGAGAACTCCTTTAAATGTCATCTCCTCACTATAATGTTGCCAATTAAACTGACAAAAGCGAGCAGTAAATGCTAGTAAATGTGCTCGGCAGCAACTCCTTTTCACTCCTGGTTTCCTGTTCAGAAACACTTTAAATATTCCGTTAATTTTTTCAAACAGGCTAAAGCCAAATGCTGTAAAGATAAATGACTTGGCCGGGGCCTGTGCAGTGCACTTCAGCCGGGGCCATAAAAGCACAATCCTCTTAAGTACAAACTAAACCACATCTCAGTCAATCACTTACTTATGCCAAGTAAAATATAAACAGTAAAACTGAGTCAGCCAAAACAGGCAGCTACTCTGTCCAACCGCTGAATCAACCTTATCATGTGTTTGATCTTCCTGCAGTGAAAGTGGCTTTATCTTCTTCCAACTTCACTTCCCTAAAGTATAGGGGTTTTACTCTAAATAAAAATATACACGTGGAAAAATATATATAAACACAGCTCGCGCTAGGCTGGGAGGTGTGTGCGGGAGGTTATTGGAGGACGCAAATAATTAAGGCTGAGAGAAAATGAGCATACCTGCACCAATTACACAGGACTATTAAAATGACAGTCTTGGAATGCTATCGTAAAAAGCATCTTTACGCACAACTTTACGCACACAAAGAGCGCATCAAGAGTGGCTTTTTAAGTGCCTACGGGACTATTAAATGATTTTTCGTGAGGGCTTTCATTGTAATCTGACATCTCAAAAGTAAAAATCACCACAATTGAGGTACAATCACGTGTATTTTTTTGATTAATCACTTAAATTTCGGTTAGTTCAAAGTAAACGCTATATTTTCACTTACAAGCCATTATTGTTGTGAATTATAAAAGTATTTCCCAAACAGAGCTGCACAATCCTGACGCATGCACACAACTTTTAACTCCCTGGCCACTTAACAATTATAATACAAATATGCAAATCAAAGCAATTAAATGTATATATATAAAAAAGACACAAATACCTGAGTAAGACAAATTGGAGAATACATGACGAGACGGCTACACAAAAAGTGACTGGACTTGGACTGATTCCTCTCTGATCACTTTATCGCGCCATTCCTGGACCGATGTGCACCGTGTCCGCGTAAAACACCACGAGATTATCCAAGAACATCCATGAATTTGTGCGATCCAACGATTGTCGTCTCCGCAGGGAGAAAGTTGATTTTATGCAGGAGATTTTTTTTTTTTTTAAGTTGACATGCACGGTAAGCAGATTGTACTCGTCGAGCCGGTGCAGCAGCGTATATACTCCTCTACTACACGTCTCGGTGCTGTGATATCTCGTTCATAAAAGCATTGTGGGAAGCTTCAGTGTGTGATGTTCACCCCTGCTTTAACCAAACTTGATATGAAATCGACCGGTGCACCTTCGGTCCTGCGCGATTCCAGCAAATCAGACCCAACTTTTTTCTTTTTTTTTCACCCACGTAATTACACAGTCACACTCCTCCTCCTCCTCCTCCCCCTCCTCCTCCTCCTCCTAACACACAACCCCTATCCACCATCCAGCACCTTCTTCTCCTCCTAAGCTATCTGAAAACACAGCATACAATTCATTTGCCCTCTCACTACAGAAGATTTTTTTTTTTGCGCTTCGGGGACTTTAGACCGCAGCCTCGGTCATAGAAACCGAAAAGAGACATTTCCCTCCGCAGCTCCGGCACCTTTACCCCCGAGCTCCGCGTCAACAACACGCGCTTTACTGCTTTTACACTTTACACCATTCTACGCAGCACAAATCAACTTTTTAAGCAAGGAAACTCAGCGCATTTGCCTTAAAATGTTCTGGAAAAGTCCCTGAAATAAATCATGGCAAGATAAGTAGTACCCAATATAAAATATACTATATTTTAATACGTTGTCATTTAAAGCCTGCCAACTGAAGATAGTAATTTGTACATTGTATTGTTTACTGCAGAATGTAATACTGCAAAAACGACAGGTAAAATGCTGAAACTTTGACACGTTTAGAGGGAATTTTTGTTTCTTTTTTTTTCTTTAAAAAAAAGGCCTTTCATTGTGGCCATTCATTGCTTTTTATAGACAGATTGTGAATGTAACAGTGTAGCATTAATGGTGAAACATTGTAACTTGTGTGTTTGTGTGTCCTACAGAGCTGTCACCAGTCCACATACAGCGCGTTTGCCAAATTAAGGGGAATGGGATGTTAACCGGAGAATCCGTGCCAAGTTTCGGACGATGTTGGCCCGACCGTGCCAGTGTTGTGGTCCGTGTTAAGTTAACCCACTTCTCCACATTTCTCTATCACCGCGAGGACATTGCAAAAATCACAAATGGTATCATCACAACATATGAAAGCAATAATAATCCATGTTCACGTACCATTGCACTGTACTGCATGGATTAATAGGGAATCCTGGAGCCTGGTAGAAACACACAAGCCGGTAGCTTCACATTTCTCACGTTCAACTTTGTGCTTTGGAGGGTTTTCTCTTGCAGTGCTCGCAAAAAAAAAAGTCAACACCGGAAGACAATTCTTTGCAGATAGCGGTGAACAGAAGTTGGGAGCACCTCGCGTTTTTTTCTCTCTTTTTTTTCTTGTCTTCCTTCCTCTTCAAGTCTTACTTTTTTGGATCGGGTTTTTGGGGTTGTTCAGTGAAGTTGAACGTGATCCAGAAGAGGCTGAGTTTTCGGCACTGGGCTGGTCTCCGCCTTCACTTTCACTGTCTGTGTGCCTGCCGCCCTCCGGCTCCCAGCACTGACTGTCAAGTCCGGGACAATGTCCACCAGAGCGTTTCCGGTGCCACGTTTCCAAATAAAACTCTCATTTACAGAAACAATTTCTCTTCTGGTTTAGAGCAACCTTTATACACCCATTGAGTTTGAGTTTATTTGCATGCATGCTCACAGTTAACAACTGCATAAAAGCAGAAGTTATAAGTAATAAAATATATATCTATCAGTAGGCTATACATGCATATAGGGCTGAACGATTTTGAAAAAATATCTAATTGCGATTATTTTGACCGATATTGCAATTGCGATATTATTTGCGATATTAGAGGGAATGCTAATTCTTATGTCATTATTCTCATTTTCATGGTAAAACATATTAAAATGATTATGGTGTGATATTTGTACCAAACAAAGATGCTTTCTGAAGTTTGTATATGATGTGTAGGACAGGACATCTCTGCAGAACCACAATATTTCATTTAAAATGGTATTTTGACATATATTCGCCTCCTGTGATTTGAAAATTGCAGTAGGCCATATTGTGATTTTGATAAAATTTTGATTAGTTGTTCAGCCCTAACTGTACATCGTAAAAATATAAAACTATACATTTGTTTATGTACAAACACGCACCCATCATTTATACTCGTACGTAAACATTTAGACATACAACCATACACTTACATACATCATGCATACATGCAAGGCTGACCCTGGCATTTTTGGAGCCTTAGGCCAGTGGTTCCCAACCTTTTTTCTTAAGGGACCCCTTTTCTATCATTGAGTAAACTGATGACCCCTGACTAAAGACATTGTTTTTAACTACGTGTACGCAAACGCATGACGCTGCCTCGCGTATCCTGCGTCCGTTTTGTCCGTTCGTTGTGTACGTACTCAGAAATTAACGTGACGCGATGTCTGCGCAAACCGGTGGTTAAACAGCAAGTATATCTCCAGCTTTAGTAACATATTTCATATTATATTCAATGCATAACAATCACGGTACAGAACAACTGATAAACTCTACAATTAATCTAAATAGTGAACGCAATAACTGCAGGAAGTTTGTGTTAAACGATCGATTATTTCCTGTATATATTACATGACAGATGAGTTTTCCTGTTATTTTTTGGAACTTTTAATAAAATTCCCCCCAGGTTGGGAACGACTGCCCTAGGTGACCGCCTATATGTCCAAGGGCCGGCCCTGCATATGTGCCATAATACGTTTTAGCTCTGTGACAATGCATTTCTATTGGTTTTAAAGTCTAAACCCACAAAAGACTTAAGTTTATCTAAAAGCCTCAAAATCACCAAAAAATGTATCCAGTGGTTTCCACTGCTTAGCTAGCTTAGCCTAAATGTTTGTTTTGTAATGTTGGGTCTTAACGTAGCTACTATAAACTATAAGGTTATAGTGGCTATAACAGTGTTAATATTGTTAATACTGTAACTTTAAAGGCAAGGCAAGTTGGTCTAGGTGCTATATAAATACTGTGGGAAGAAAAAAAAAAATCTACAGAGAAATGCACACAAATCCCTTATTTGGAAACTGTGCTTTTAAACAAGTCGTCAGGACTTCCGTAAGTTTGTGATGTCACAAATATATTTAGGTAGAAGGTGCTGCTAATGTGCCATTATTCACGGCTGCAGTGACGGTGCAGAGACGTCGAGAGTACAGATGCTGGAAGACCCGGAAACACTGACCAATCAGAGCAGACTGGGCTTTTATGGGAGGGGCTCTTAAAGAGACAGGCACTACAATGAAGCGTTTCAGACAGAGAGTGAATACAGGAATATTCACACAGACAGGAGGAGAAAAATAACGTTTTTTTTTTAAACTATAAAGCATGTAAACATGTTCTAGTAGAAACTCAAGTAGGAACCTGAAAATGAGCACAATAACCCTCCAGAATACATTTAACCCCAAAACAAGAAATTCCACCTCTTATTTTGAAAGCAAAAACTCAACATTTCCCGGGTATCGTCCAGCTGTTTCTCTGCAGCTTGACGCAGCTCAGTTTTGTAATAGTGTTTGCATTCTTGCCTCTCATTGGCCAGAAGCAGTGGCCCCGGGACTCTCTACCCTGGGCCCCTCACTTCCGCTCCTCTGACGTGTGTGTGTGTGTGGCTTCACAGAGCCGCTGCCGGACACACAGCCGGCCTGAATAGTGATGTGGTCAACGACTGATGCTGCAAATCACAACACTGCACAAATTATTGCTCTACATCATGCAGTAATGGGAATTAGATTATTATTATTATTATTATGGCTATTATTATTAGAGGAGGAGTGGCAGTAGTATGTCTAATATCTAATATCCTTCACACACATTTAGCATCACCAATATACATTTTCCAAGTCATGTAGCTGTAATCCACTACAACATATTCTCATAAACCGTTCGTATATGAAAGGTCTTACATAGCAGTTTGTATAATATATACAAACATGTCTGCTGGTTTAAAGACATGGCCCGGTCATGTGATAGATGCGTCATTAACGTCGCAAAACGGGAATAATTCTGTAGGTTTAGACAACAAAACGACTTGGTATGGTTATTAAAACATTGGGATTGCAATAACATTGCATTAAACATCTGACTACTTATTTCCGGTTTTGGTACGTGTCCCGGTCACGTGATATATGCGTCATTAACGCCGCAGATGCACATTTTCCATTTTAAAATATCATACTTTTCCAGACAAATAGCTATGTTTATTATCTGGCCCCGCTGCCTCATGGGACGTGTGCACAGCTGCGTTTTCAGATGCTTTTAGAGGGATCAGTGTTGGACATGATGGCGCGTTTGGCAACTTTCTCTTATATTACAAAAATAGTTCACCAAAATAATAATTTAAGGAGACATAAAAGCCCTGCAGTTACTAAATCTGTCTTCATTTTAGATTGAAAACTGGGCAATAGTCTGGAAACACAAATATGTTTCCTACTTTTTTCCCAAAGTTATCCAGACCTGGAAATTACTAAAATCACATTTCATACTTTTCCTGCGCAGGATCCCCGAGTACATGTTAGGAGTATCACGTGTGTCCTATAGCCAGTGACAAGATAAAGAATATACCAGGGACCCGCACATGTATGTCCCTTGGAATAATTTGATGTATCTTTTTTTTTTTACACTTTTATAGTCTTATGTGAAAGCACAACACAGGATAAATAAATTAGAAAGGTATTAGACATGTATTGAATATATTTGCAGATTCTAAGAGCTATACATTTATTAGATTAGAAAGTTATCTATAAACTACTATAGATTTAAAAATTAAAATATTATTCATTGAACTATAAAGCCTTTTGTTTAAAAATAAATGTGTATCATGGTAATTTAAAATGAATGAATATGAGAACTTTTCCCAAACTTTATCACCTCATCGACCCCTAAACTGACACAAATTAGACCACGGACCCTGATTTGATAATATAAGTCTGACAGGAGTTTTGCTTTTAGATGTTTTATTACAGAAAGAGTATGAGACAATAGTCATACATTGTCATTGTGTTACATGTGGATGGAATTATAGTAAAAACAAATGATTTCCCTTTTTGCTGGGGACCCTCTCAATGACCCCTGGGGGTCCCTGGACCACAGTCTGAGAACCACTGCCCTATAGTCTAGTGATAAAGGCATTTTCTTAGGTATTTACTGTGATTTTGAAATACGATGAGCCCTATAGGGAGCCGAAGGGATGACATGTTTTTGTAGGCCAACCCAGAAGTTAGCATCGCCATGGTTCCCTTCTCGGATCTTTCCACTGGATTTTGGATTATTACAGAAAATAAACACAAGTTTATGATACTTACACGTTTTGTCTTTAAGATAATCTCTCCATATGAACACCACATTTATGATTTTAGAAGCATAAATGCAAATGGAAAAATAAAAAGCTAACGTTAAGTTATAAACAAACTGTGCTAAAATGCTAACTCATTTCCAGGTTTTAAAACTACAAACTTAGGTGCCCTATATTATCCCTGTATTATGTTAATTTTACATTATTTTATTTTATTTTATTTATCCATTATTTAGCCAGTAAAGGTCCCATTGAGACACGTTTTTTTATTCTAACTTACATGTTAGAACAATAGTAAATAAAAGCAACATAAGGGAAATAGTAAAAGAGATGCACACCAGCGATATAACACATTCACTTTAACTATCACAAAATAGTTCCTCAATCAATAAAATATTAACAACAGAAATATAATCATATTGTCATGCATCATGGTGCTCATTAGTGTAGTAATGACAGCAGTAGTAGTAACAGTCCTATTGTTTGTAGTATAATGTGCAGCTGAGTGATTTAAAAAGAGAAACGTTTGCTGTATACCAGCAGACAATATGTTTGTCCAACAATAGATTTTACTGCTCTCTCCTCACTGTTATCACAACATTAACACAGTATTCACCATCTAAAAATGTCAGAGCTGTCATGTGGGTCCACTATCTACATCACACACACACACACACACACACACACACACACACACACACACAAGTCGTGATTCACCTCCTAAGACAATGAAGACCATTCAGATACAGAAGAAATGACTATAAACTGCTGATCAACGATCGTTTCAAGGCAATTTCATATTGTTGGTGCGACAATTTATCAAAGCAGAGTTGTCTGCAGTGTTGATGCACATTAGATCTCGTCCTTCTGACTGTTATGTCTTTAAAAACGTTCCTTTACACCCAGAATAAATGGACAGTTCAAGCGCTCAATACATTTTGGAATACTTTGCTTTACACGCATTTCATGTTCTCCAGGAATGTTTTACTTTTAAATGAAATGTATTTTACTTTTAATTTCTGTGAATGGGTGCTGTACGATGAAAGGGCAGATCATTATCACACGTCTCTGGCTCCATATTTACCCAGCAGCATTATATCATGCATGGCGTGAGCCTCTGCAGAGTCCTCCGTCTGAACGTGGACTGATCGCCCTCATGTGGCCACAAACACAACTGCTAGCTGCTTGTTCGGGGCCCACTGGATAATTACTGTAAAACTGAGCTGCTGTATATCTTGTCGCTCTAATTTTAAAAAGGTAGAGACATTTAAGCAATATAAAGCACAAGTTATACACAAGCCTATACAGGACAGTCATATGGTTTCTCTATTTATGGAACATTGGCACAGCTGCTGTGGTGTTAGACATGCATTATGCCAAATAAAAAAAAGACACTGGCTTAAAAAGGGTAACTCAGTCCATATACTAAAAAGAGTTGTCTTATTACATGATATATAGATATTTCCTAGCCAATTTGAAAATATTAAAGGTCCCATATTGTAAAAAATTAGATTTCCAGATTTCAAGTCAAGGTGCTATAAATACTGTTAAAGTATCAAAACACTCAATCCACAGAGAATGCACCTTTAATGTTGTGATGTCACAACTATACTATATATATATATAGGTAGAAAGTGCTGCTACAGTGCTGTTACAGTAAATGGTGGTGCAGAGACGCAGAGAGTGCAGATTCAGAAGACCCGGAAACACTGACCAATCAGAGCAGACTGGGCTTTTTCTGGAGGGGGGCTTAAAGAGACAGGCGCTAAAATGTAGCGTTTCAGACAGAGAGTGAATACATGGATATTCAGACAGACAGGAGGAAAAAAATTATGTTTTTTAACATTAAAGCATGTAAACATGTTCTAGTAGAAACCCAAAATATGAAATATGAACCTGGAAATGAGCAGAATATGGGACCTTTATCACCCTAATATCATGTTGAGTACAAATATGAATAGAAGTTAAAACAAAGGTGTTAATAACACTAACAGTGCTTCTTCTGTATATTTCAGCGTCCCAGTGAAAGTCATGCATGCAATATTCTTTACACCATTAGGTGGCGATGTACCAGAGCTGTTACTGACCTGTGTCACCTGGGTACTCATCTAGTACTATTTATTAAATTAATATAACAGACTGTCAGAGAATATTTTGATTCTCACAATAAATAGATGTGGTGCACTACAAGGCTGCTGCTGCTTCTAATACCTGAGTGATTTTACAGCAAAACGTCACTGTGTGATCATTTCCTATATCGTCTGCAGGTAACTGTCAGCTGATCTCTGCTAAATCCTTCAGTATTTCAATCTTTAATATGAACTTTGAATTTAGTGCAATTTCTGACCATGACATAGCACAACTTGTAGTTACACTTCCTGCACAATTTTCTTTATACTTACCGGCATTTTTTAATATGTTCTATATCTAATATCTTACTGTAATCATACCACTGTTCATACTGTAGGCTATTATCTAGTGCAGTCTTTCCCAAAGTTTTTATTGGGCAGAGTAAAATGCATAACAGTGCTATGATATGTGAATTCATTTTCCTAATTAAAATAGAAGAAGATCGTTATTTTTTGCTGCACTTGTCAATTTAATCTCAGATGTTGTGTGCATTTACATTTTTAATCCTCTTTTCAAATTTGATTATTGCTGTGATGTACATTTCATACACATTTTAAATTCATGGTCTGGTGTGTTCTTTATCAGTAGTTTATAAATGTCATGATGTATTTTTGTAAGTGAGCTGAAAAAGTTTTCATACCCCGTACTGTTTATTCCACATTCGAGTCATTCTATATTTTAATGTGTAAATTCTGTACATCACTCTGCACTTTACTGCTTTTTTTGCACTTCTGGTTAGATGCTAAACAGCACTTTGTTTTCTAAGTACCTGTCCTCTGTGCAGTGACGATAAAATTGCATCTAATCTTCACATCATGTTCTGTGCCTGCTTGCTGAAATTTGTCTTTAAATGTCTCCGACGTTTTTAAAAGCACAAAGGCTCTTTCTTTCCATGAACTTGCAGATATAAGAGTTGAAGCTGAGACAGCATAAGACGGCGTGTTGCAAGTAGAGCAAAGAAAGAATATCACTAAAATAAAAAGTCCTGAGCAGAAAGGGTCAATTCTCTGCATGGAAACAGACAAACAGACCTCAACCTAAACCCTGGTGATGGAGCACAATAAAAGCTCGCCTGTAGTCGCACAAGAAGTAAATAAATATTCAGAATGAAATGTCAGCCTGCGTAGCCTCTTCAGCATGGGAAAGGCGCGGGCTGGAGAAAGAGCTCTTTGTCCCACACTATCAAATTAACACTGCAGAGGGAGCACAGAGAGGTGCACTTGAGAGCGCTCGTACACTGAAGGGAGGATAAATAGTTCCTGCAGTTATTCATCCCTGCATCTATTTGTAAAGCCCATTTTAATCACTCCGAGTCCTTTTCTTCAAAATGCTCACTTACTTGCAGTATAACTGCTGGCCTTGAGGATCACATTAATTCTGAATTTAATGATGGTTCCAGGGATGGTCTGGAAAATATGACCAATATGATGGTCGCGGTTTTAAACACGTCATTAATGTCGTCATTAATGTTGTTTACACGACAAAACGACTTGGTGTGGTTTGTAAAAAAAACACTGGGATTGCATTAAAACACAACAACAAATACTGGACGCAGTTACGTCGTGATGAACGGAGGTTAAAAATAACGTTGACATTTATTTTCAAACAGGACGTGAATGCCGGTCTCCTGGCTGAAAGTCCAGCGTGTGATCGATCCGTCCACCTCCCCTCCCGCCCGTCCTAAACGTGCCTCGGCGTCTTTTAAACCACGTCGCCTCACTTCCTTGTTTCAACCACAGATTGTACAGTCACGTCATAAAGACTGCAGCCACTGGAGGGAGCACCTAACAAGCTGGGCCTCATGGCTCACAATTGGTGCATTAGTTTTTGTAGTAATTGCTATGAACCGTAAATGAGAACAGCCTGATCGCTTAGTTAGTTTTGTTAGTTGCTAAC